>DWLR01003425.1:0-13540 GCA_018246295.1 Papilio alexanor hazarajatica | reverse complement strand
ATATATATATATACAATTCCATTAAACACAAACAGGACTTTTTCAGGACTATCAAATTTACTAGTACCCCAATTTTCAAGAGTCCCAGTATATCTTCGGAATTCATGGCAAATGCTATTAAAACTAACATGGGACACCATTTCAAAAATCCCTTTTCCAGCAAAAAATAAATAAATAATCGTTTCATAAATGTCGAAGTTTTGGGATAACAAAAATACTACTGAATTGAGAGCCTTGCAGAAAAAGCATACATTTGTAATTTTAAAATTGATCTCAATGTAAAAACGATTTATACGGCCACGAATCACTTCTCGAAGGAACTTTCTATAGGATTATAAAAGATAAACAGCTCGATAAACAAAAAACGTACAATAAACGAAGACGCAAATATTGTGGTTTGATAATTAAATACTCGATTATCATTTTTCATTTTATCTGTAATTCACATTTCTATATACTATGTATGAGTACAATATGTTTGAGTATAGAAAACAATAAGACGATATCCAGAGCTTTAATGTTCTCCGTTTTCACAAATCACTGTAGCACCTCATAAGAACAATAGAACTCAGTTTCCAAAATCCAATAGCTTATACATATAACCTAACCTCACGGTTACTGACAGTAATCGAGGTTATCTTAACACGCTCCAATAACTATGATCGCACTCTGCTGCCCCCATGTGTGCCAACAATGCGTGTGCGCATGGTCGTACACAAAACACGTAGGTCGGAGTGCGGCGCCGTGCAGTTGAAAGCGGGGTTGGCGTAGGTGAGAAGATGCTCGCGATTATCACCGAGCGTAACTTGTACTCGTTTTGGTATTTAGTAAGCTTGCTTACTGTGCCTTTACCACCAGGTTTATACGTATTACATAAATATGTTGGTAGATATTTCAAGACAAAGAAAGGGAGAAACGGAACCATTCCAAAAAGAAAAAGAATGTTATTTTAACTCCTTTTCACCTCATAACCGAATACACTCTTTGAACTCGATTTCCGGCTTAAAATATATTGTTTTAGCTCTTTAGGCATATCACTTTTGGATCAAAGCAATAAAATTTGTAAACATAAAATAAAGTAATAAATTTTATCCTCATCTCTTGACTCGTACCACACAAGTTTACGCTTTGTGGGAATCATAAACGCGATGGAGAGATACTTTTATTACATTTTAAAGTCATTTTAAAATATCTCAGGTATGTTGGAAAAGTCGACTTTCCTAAGACTAAGTTATTTTTATGATAGATTAAACTCTCTCCTATCTTCGATGGCTCTATATCAAAAGAAAGGCTAACGTTACTTTTTATTTGACGAGTGATTTTATGCCTTTTTGTCCGTTGTTATTGTTGTTTATACATAGTTATGTAATCTTTTATTATAGCCTGGCATATGATAGCTATAATATAATAATGAAAGAAAGACATTTAACATCACGCAAACAAATTTAACTTCAGAGTTAACTTAGATCACTTGGGGAGGCCTACGTCCAGCAGTGGACGATCATAGGCTGAGGTGGTGGTGGTGGTGGAAACAAATTTAACATCAATCAAATCGCCAACAAAAAAAGTAAAACTAAGATGAGGAGAAAAATAAATTTACGGACTGAAATAATGCTCTATAAATATATTTTAAATGCTAGTCCGCATTGCTGTCATAAAAAATATACTGAGTATGAATGATGATAGAAAAATAGTTTGTATATTATATATATGCGAAAAAAAAATCGTTGCATTTGAGTACAGAACATAGGTTTTGTTAGAACACATCGGGGGTTTTGCACTATTTTATATACAGACCATGTCTATTGCTACTGACACAAATAAAATATTAAATTAATGGACATATTTATTATAAATATTAAATTATCGACCTTGAAAAGCCAACTAGTACAACAGCTGAGATATTTTAACAGCCAGATCCAGTTACACAAAAAGAGCAATGAATATTTCTATGTTTGTTATATTCCTTTGGCGTCGTGACGTGTCGGACAATGTCTCCACAATTTTCTCGCCATAAAAGGTAAAGGGCCGGAGGAATCTTGATTTAAAAATGGTGGCCCCAATATGGACGGCGGCGGCACCGCCGGACCGACACACGTGTGTTCTACTTAATATTACATTTATTTAACAACTTACACATATTCTAATAAAGGCTTTATTTTTCTTTTATTTGCTTACTATTTTAATTCAATTAAAAGAAGTAGATATATATAATTAAATACACATGTTTTGTAAGATCTTAATTTCCAATATGAGTAAACAAGAACGACTCATATTTAAATACGATGAAAAATTAAAAATTTAATAGAATTTCCAACGGACGTAGAGGAAAAATACCAAATATTTGTAATTTAAATTCTGGCAAAATGTAAAAAAAATTAAGAATAAGAAGAATTCGTAACAAATATGATAAATATGAAAAAATCATTACTATTCGTAAAGAAAACGTTTTTATTTTTCGCACAAAAAATCCTCATCCTCCTTCTTCATAACTATTCTTAATTAATATTGAAAGTTTGTTGCGGCGTGTCTTGTTCTCCTGTGTAGTTACATCAAATAGAGCGCGCTGTCACGCGGCTATATAAACTTGACATTTAATGCTCTTAAAAATTGCCTTACATCGAATCACTTTAAACTGTTCGGATTAGAAGGTCAAGAAAAATTGTTATCGATCTTATGAATTAGTATTTTTACGAAGAAATCGAAAAATAGTCCACTTTAATTGCAAGTTGATAGATAACAAAATTCGTAGTTAAAACGGCCCATCCGTACAACTTGAAACAACACTTAAAGTACACGTTGCCCTGTTTATTGTTATTAAACAACGGAAAATATAACTGTCGGGCGGTAAAAAAGGGAATTCTCGTAAAAAATTGTATTGCAGGAATATTGTCAGAGCGGTGTCGTGTGCTCGTAAAATTGTCTAATGGCAGCGACATCATTTCATGGGCACAGCATGTCATGGCAATACGTGCCTTAAGTTTAAACTTAAATAACACACTGGTAACAAAGTATCGAGGTCGTTAGAGATAAAAAAAATAGAAAAAAACTTATAACTTTGCTGAATTAATTTTTAAACATTTTTACAAACGTAATCCCACTCAAAATATATTATTGAATAATTCATACATTTTTCTCAATCTGGACAGACGCGGGTATGTTAAAATCATCTAACTGTAAGTAATTTTAGTCGGGTCAGAAATCCCTACTTGATTTGAGACGTACAAAATTGTATTTAACACTTATTTTAGGAAAAAGGCAATAAAACGGAAGTTTGAATTCATGAAAAGTTCTTTAGGGGACTTGCATCATTTGTTAGGCTTTCTCTCCGCACTCTCTATTTACATATACATACGCCCGCACCCGGCCCCTCTCGTGAAATATTGAGGGCGTATTTCAGAGCGCCCATAAAACTGATGTTGCCGCCCGGCTGCGGCTGTATAACCGCCGCTCAATATTACGTATTTATGGCGGCACTTGTGTGAATTTGCTCACTGACGATACACGTGCAGTGCGCTGTTTTAAAACTGATCGGTTAAAAAAATGCTGAGAATTTCAATATGTTACGACAAAATGAATTAAAAATAATTCGCGTGTACAGATTGTAGAAAATGCTACAAAATTTTACCCGCTTTTTGGATAGTAATATCTTCACTAAGTATGATTTACTAGATCCTTGACTGCATGGATAGAGATCGAGTTGCAAGCCTCATGAAATTCTAGCTGCTTGCTCTAGTTGCGGGCCAACACTGCGACACCATTCCACTGCAACATACTCGTATAGACGCCATACACGTTCGTTCCGTGATCTAAGAGAGTAGGCCGACACATCTAAAACTCGGTTAACTCGGCCCATTCATGCAACATCTGCTACCGCTGTATACGACGTGTGTGCGTGTCGGAAAATCTCAACAGTGATGTAAATTGAAATAACGCTTGGCATTTTATTGTGCGTTTGGTGTTACATGTAATAATTCACGATATTTGAGATTTAAGATTTTGAGTTCTGATCGTACCCTAACTACAAAACTCGTTCAGTAACATATACAGCGCCACTACTATTCGTAATAATAATTATTGAAATGGTCTTATATCCATAATTTATCTGCTTTCGTCTAATGCAGGTCCGCCATTTGCATATACCGAGCGAACTAATGCAGCCGCAGCAAACGCTCCCCCCGCCGAATCTCGCAGCTCCCTGCTGCCGCCGGAATGTTCGCGAAATTTATCTAATTACCTTCCCCACGGGACTGCGGTTCTATTTAAGGAAACGTTGATAGCAGACCACTTTAACAGAACCTTGGTATAACATATTTATCCCTGGAATTCAGTTACTTATTAACATAGTCGGAAATCTTAGAAAGTAGTGTACGATTGCTACTGGTTGGCATTGCTTTAAAATAATTACTATTAAGCATTTTCATTACCTTTGTCGGTATTTTGATCATAGTTAATCTCTGTGTTGGTAAATTTTGAATCGTTGAATATCGCAAAAACAAACTTTCTTTTTTGTATTTCTAAAGAAAAATGGTATATTACAATTTATTTTTATAACCATAAGGAACATTAAATTCTTTTGAGGCTTACTCAATAGATTATTAGCACTTAATGACAAGTTTTTACACATATTTGGAATTATGAAATAAAATTAAATATGAAAAGAGACATTGTCCGCTGCGTGGCGGCGTAGCGTCGGGCTTTCAGCCGATACCCGATTGGCACCGCGCCAATCGCCTCGGACTAAACGTCGCTAACACTCCAGTGTTACCGCCTGTGTACTAAGCCTCATTGCTTCTCCTCGATACGCAGTGGAGGTAACTCCTTAAAGAGACATTAAAATCTCTGTACAAATTCATATACCGTTAAGCAATTGTTAATTTATAATTTACCAACTAAATAGTGTTTTGAATTAAGCTAAGCAGCTCAAGTGAATTGCAAATTCGAATTCAAACTTTATTTTTGAAATTGTATAATGTGTTTGTTTTTCAAAGCTACATACGTTTCCATTACTTACATAATTTTAATTTAAAAGAAAAAATGTCATAAGAATTTATTTTCATCTTTATACTGTAAAATTTATATTAAGGTCTTTTTAAAGCAATTCTTTTGCTGACACAGACCGGCGAGTTATTTCGGCGTTTTGTAGTTACCTGAAACAAAAGGAAATTAAAGATGTAGGCACTACAAAGAAAACATTTCACTTGCATACGGTAAGTATGGCATTGTAACATTTAAAACCACCATTTTAATATCGTACTGATACTAATTAAATTATATTAATTCAGTGATACGGTTCTAAATATATACATATTTTTAAATGTACAAGATAGATAAGATAAAATTAATTTTAATTTTTATATCAGAAGATCTAAATTACTGTTGTGATATTTTCTTCACTTAATTCTATTCAAAAACATAATGACAGTTCCAGTTAATAAGCAATAATAAATGTTTATAATAGAAGTATAATGTCGGTCATACATTTACCGGACTGAAAGGTACATAATATGACAATCGCACGGACTCTCTGGAGCGCGCGGTCCTTCCAATTACAGCGGAAATGAAAGCCGAAAAAACATTGAGCATCGAATCTCATACCGTCGCAATCAGGCCGGCAATCCATCACTGTCCGCGGTCGCTACGCTTCCATTAATATAATAATGTACTCGTTAATCTGCTTTATTTTGGTTTCGCAAACGTGACCCAGAAGCCAACATTATTCCTGAATATTTGTGATGTTGAAAAGATATGAAATTATATAGGTAAATTCGTCGCATTGTAATAAAAATACTTAACTAACACGTATTTGATTCATATTTGATTCTCATAGCTTGGCTGTTGTAACATGTGATACGTCAGTGACTTCGAATTGCACATTCATTTCTGCAGTTATCATATTACAATATAAATTTGTTCTTTAATTCTATTACTTGTTTGAAAAAAGTTTGGTTACAACGAGCACAGTGCTGTGCTCTGTGCAGAGTGCTCTGATAACGCAAATTCTAAATGAATCGTTTCAAGCATTACACGTTAAAAAAAATCCAAGAAAACAATGCTTCTTACTGTTTTTGTGTTCATAATTTAGTTGTAGTAATTGTTGGTTTATTTTTTATTCTAATCGTAACTTAAGTATAAGAAATTTTTGTCGTTATAAACTATATTTTTAAATAAATAAATATTCAAATGAATAAATTATCACTACACTACCACAAGAATAAAAACTTACCAAAATTTATTTTAACTGTCAAAAGAGAAACAGGTCGTTTTAACTACCAAGAGAAACGGATCGTCTTAAAATTACTGATCGTTATCGTTTATCCATTTGCAGTATACACCTTCCTAATGTCCAGATGTAGAGTCATGGTACACACGGGATAAGAGCACTCTATGACATACCCAATTATGTACGTATAGAATATTGCGCAGGGCCATATGTTCTGGATGCGCAGGCGCTCGCCCGCTCCCTTCCGCGCTCTTTCATTGTCTGAATACTAAATACGGCTTATTCAATAGACACAAATGACCGCTCCCATATCTCATAGACATAGGAACAGCTTCTGCGATATTCGATTATCAATGTTATGTCAAGTACATTAGGTCCATAATTGTATAACTACAACGAAGGTTTAAGCGTGGGACTTGTAAAGGGGGCACTGAAATATGCTCTGAATTAATGGACTAGATTCTCGAACTTCAAGTTCAACAATGAATTACACTTTATATTATATGGATTACCCTTTAACAATCTGAAAGAAAGATATTACAACTTTCTTATATTTTGGTGCAGTTTAAAACCGTCGTACAAACCTTTTGTTGCTTTAAAATTATCGATAAGAATTAATAATTTATCAGTTAAAAGTTTTAGGTTCGTTTCATTTATAAAATGAAGGTTTATTAATGATTTATTATACGTATATTTATCATTTTAATTATCTCTAATGAAAACCGTCGCCCGCCCCTCTCTTTGCGTTTCATTATTATTTTCGACGCTCTTAAATAAATAATACAGAATGGCGTCGAACACGTTGTCGCCCAAATTGAATACATACAGTTAATTAATTGTTCATCCGATATTTTGTCGCAATTAAATATTGTCTGCCATCAAGGAAACTAATTATAACCTATCGAATATTTAAATTTGTCAATTTACAGGACGAGAAATGTCAATTACAAAATGCAATCCAAAATCCTTTTGTTCTTAGTGTAGGATATTTAACGCCGTATTTGAAATGGTTTGTTAGTACAAATGTGGTATTTTATAGAAGGCTTTTAATTTTTTTTTTATAAATTTCAAATTTAAAATCCGTTACGTTACTATAAATCAAAAATCATATTAGTATCCTTGTCGTTTCAAGTGCTCTATATTGTCATGATCATTCTTTTATTCTCGATGTCGTGGTTTCTCTAGTTTAACGCGAGATTTTAATTAATTACTGTGGTCAGACCCATGATAAATAAGTTACGAATCACTTACTTCGACTATCATATACTCAAATCATATACTCAAATTGTATTGATTATGTAGTAAATTGACGTTGGTCCCTATGTAAAGACAATTTGTGAATTCTCGTCCAGTACCTGTACACTTATCATCCGTCGTAGTATCTACAACAGTAAATCACAGTAATGCGATAGGCGCTTGCCCATCGCCTAGATATCGATCTGGCATTCCGCAACAGAGGTGAGTCACCGCGGCTTGCGGCGGAACCGAACCCGCCGCCGCACGGACCGCTTCCTGCTTATGTTACACGAACATATCCGGGAGCGCGATATGTTTATCGAAAAAAATTATAATCCCAGATCTGCTCTGTGCAAGAAATTAAATTTTCCAATTTAAGACGTACTAGCATTATTTCAGAATATTCATTCTTCAAATGCAGGGACCTATAATTGGGACATCTATTCAGTACTTTACACTCAATAACAACGAAACATCAAGTTTTATTTGACACAATTATCAATAAAAAAAATCGATACTCTCAAACATTCAATAACTGTAAATCCATCTACCTCGCTATACATGAGTTTCAGTGCAAGAAACAAATAGCATCTTAAGTTAGTTTTTACTCTTGAATTATTGATGATAGTCTTCAGTCGCACCGCTGCGTCGCCCAGACCATATACGTAGCCGGTGACTGCACTTCCCGATCGAGTCCACTCGGATTCCTTTCCCGTATTAGGGTAGGACTAACGCATTTAAGTGGCTGTGATTTAATTAAGTTCTTTTCATCACGGCATCGTGCTTACGACAAGTAGTAAATTCAAGGGTTATTTAGATTTGCCAAGTGCAAAAAAATTGGGGCTCAAAGTGAAGATGAATTAATACTTCCTTACAAAAATAAAATACTTCCTTAAAAAGCTCAGTTTTTTTTTACATATTTCAAATGACATTTCTTAAATAACAAACAAGCTTAAGTAAAAAAGAAGTCCATCTTGATCGAAATGACGATCAAATCAAATTATATTACTGTCGTTAATATCCTTATTGTTCCAAAGCTCCGGGTCCAAGTTCTTATATAAAGTTGTGGGCTTCCTCACAATTAAAAACTTAAAACTTATCACATAAGAACGTACTTCTAGTACAATAAGGCTACAACTTCACTTGATGAATGTTCAACTATATTCTGCTTACAAATATCTCGTCATAACTTCGAAAGGATATCCAAATTAATTTTCGAACAATGGCCGAAGACAAGTGTTGCCCGATAGTTACGCAAAACATCCATCATGACCGTCAATCATAAAGTCCAATAACCCTCAGCACTAAAATTCATAAGCTAATCCACAGATCCGTCGCACTAATCATTTATCTCCACACAATGATGAATAGGATGCCCTGAGAGTTCAAGCAATTGCGAACCTTATGGACTTCATGATACGGAGAAAGTTTCATGGTTCGTTAGCTACAGTCAAGAGTGTCTTTTGTTACAGCCTAAGGAAGGTTTATCAACGGATTGTTTTGGAAGTCGTCAGACAAAGGGTTAAGTGTTCACTGTTATTGATATTGTAGGGACATAAGTCGATTATTTTAAGTAGAAGGACGATACGCAACAAGGCTCGAAACTGTACAACTGCTCCTTTGAATAATTAATAATTTTATAATTATAAATTTTCTTAGTTATAAGTGCAAGTGTTAGGCATCAATATACTTTAACAATGTTAGAGGAAAATAAGTTGCTGCACCGCTTAAGCTGCTATAAAATCAACTATAAAAAAGTGGAAATCTAATTTAATCCTTAGTTATATAATACTGTTAAAGAAAAGCGTGCACTACCCACTACTCGTGTCTAACGTAAAAACCATTGTTTGACGCACAATATGGTTCTGTTCTGACGTTTTGCAAACAGCGCAGAGTGTTAAATATACACAATAGCAACCGTCAGCCTCACGCCGCGGCCGATATCTCAAATTGAATATGAAATCTGCACACCTCGCCTACGAGACGGCACGACTCAGTCAAACGGTGAATTTAACTCTATTACTTTAGCGATAAAGTTGAAGGTGGTTAGCCTTGTGAATACAAACTGAGCTTTTACTCCGATCCAACCTGGGTTTTCTATTGATTTTCAGATTTTTTCTTGTCTCCTTTTGCGAGGTATGTTCACAGTTGATGGAAGCGGTGCGAATGGCTTTGGGCGTGTTTTCGAAAAGCATGCTGAAAGAGATCCATTTTAAATCGAAACTCCGTTGGTGTTATGTTTGCGGTGTTTTAGTAACGGCTTACAAAATACTGTTAAAGAAAATCTACACTCTTTGACTAATGGATAGCAATACAAATTACACACAGAAAGGTTTCCTCTGTATTTACTAGAAGTATTTACTATTGACATAAACTGAACATCATACTTTACATAAGTGGTACATATTTATACCCATATAAATAAAAAAAACATATTTATACCCAACTCCACTATTTTACTGATTATTCCGACTTAATCATTTAAAGCGGGTGGTTTTTCTTGTCACTAATTATTTTCGTTTCTTTAATTAATATAAAATTTAATTATTTAATTTAAAATTTAATAATTTCTTTAAAAATACTCGGTTTCGCGTCCTCGGTGAGTGAGGAAGAATAAGCGAAAAACTACCCAATTGCCAAACTAATATAAGCCGAGGCAATTACAAAAATTAACACGCAATACCCAATGCTATAATCCCGCAATCCCGCAAATGTTTCCGCGGGATCGCTTATTGGATTCCCGGGAGACGGCATTGTTAATCACGACGGGATTACGAGATGTAACATCCAGCCGCGGAGGATGGCCACTCCCATCTTATTTATTTACTCGCTCCTCGAGTGTTGCCTCGTTTTCTTTGATGTACGAGATACTCTTAACTTATCTTTTTCATTCTATTCATGAAATCGTTTGAAGCGCTCCGAGTTTTGAATACATTTCTAAAGATATTTTTTAATAACCTAACTGCCGAGACTCGCGATTTTTCTTCTGTTGTGATGAATGTACTATATCTTTGTTACTTGTGTGTGTTATTACTAAGTTTAGATTGTTCCACTTGCTTTCTTAATATTTTTAGAAAGGTTTGAATTTGCAAATCCAACAATCATTTTGAACTACTTATGTCATTGTCATGGGACTGAGTTTCAATATGGCGAAGTCATGGAAAAGAAACTAATTAATATATTTACTCTCTAATAAAGAAAAAGATAGATGAGATATAAAAGTGATTTATGTTAATTAAAGACTAATTGTAGATCCCATCCGAAACTAGATATCCAGAGCGAAGCAATTCCCCGCGGTATACAAACATCTCAATCATCCTGTTTGCATGTCTGTCCGGGTTCGGATTACTTTTAAACTTATTTACAACTTGACGGCATACCAACTATTTTTAAAAGTATTGCTCTCAAAATGTTTATCTTATATTATAAATGTATAAATTGTTCAAGAAATTTGTTTTAGATTATTAAAAGGATTCAAATTGTTCCTACTGTTAAATAAACCTAAAACCCATATCTCTCTCCCTGATATTACATTAGTCCAGGACGTGGTCAGTTTGTATTTAAATAAATTATTATATACCACCCATGAAGACCTGTAGTTAATCAATCGCACACAATAAATTCAGAAATATCAAATTAAAAGCCAGATGTTACTTAAGTAAATATCCGATACTAAATGCCCCAGCAGTTCCCGAGGGCGACTCGTTCCCATTCAGTGTTCCTGTTAATATCATTTGCCAAAACAAAATCCAATATCGTCGAGATCATAATGGATTGTTCTATAAAGATCCAGTTATTAAATCCGGGAGGGTTCCCGATTTTAATAAAATATACCCGCGGATCTAGAGGCCAGCTAAATGAATTTCCCGAAAGGTTTGCTGCCTTAGACCTAGTGACGAAGTAAAATCAAGAAATATGGTAAACAAATTGAAAAGACATTTTGTATGTCAATGTAACTGAATGTTAAAGTTTAAAACCATTTTTTGTATGTATGTTTAAAGTGTACGTTTTCAAGCAAATTCCCTTTCTTTTTAAACTTTCTCTATCTCTATTTAAAAGCCAATAAGCAACTGCTGTTATTAATAATGATAACGTGCGGCACTCACCGCCCCAGTTCACTGTTGGTGACCACTTAATACTTCTTGACACACCACTCCTTCCAACCCAATAGGCTTTGTAAATGATCTATAACCCGTTCAATTGCCAAATAGATTTTCATGTTTTATTTGTATATTACATAAATAAATAAACTTTGTCAAGATATAAGCACGCACAGTTCATTTTATGATTACTGACTTAACAAATATTTATTCTTTGTTTCAGGTATGTTCCATATTCACTTTAAGTTCTCGTCACTGACGAACTGCTGACTGCACTTGACATTCTCTGCGTGAGTTGTATGAAAATATTTATAGTGGCTTAAGTATAATTGATTCAAACAGCGTGGGAATAAAACGTAGCACTTGTGAAGCTACACGAATAGCATGTTGTGTAACTGACAAGCTATCCACATAACAGTGCCGTTGACCAGATTCTATAATCGTGTGCTGAGCCGAATTTGTGGTTGCCATCTTCAAATATTACACCGAAACACAGACAATTCCATATATATTTATTTTATTTCGGGGAAAACTAATTTCAACACAGTTACGTTAAAAAAATATGTCTAAATAAATGTAGTTATAGGAATAAATCGACACATATAAGGCCAGTAATTTCACGAGAATTTAAAGGTCCTTATTTAATCTTTAACCAGTGTCAAATTAACATGATTAAGTCTCAAATCACATTGTTCTAGACTTCTAGAAAGCCGTAACTGTAGTAGTGTTAAATTTTTGTTTCCCATCGTAAATTCGATCAATGTTATTTCTAATGTTAACGTCAATACATTAGGCTTCTCAATAGCTGTGGGCCGATGTTCGTGGGAACAATTAATAAGTTTACGTAACAATTTCGCTAAACCTTCATAAATCCGCGCCGGCCCAAAGCCAGTTGATTTAATTAAATAAATTAACGGAAGCGTTTACACCAACCAACAAAGGCATCGCGCCAGACGCTAGGTGTAAGATAAAGCGTATTACACCGTACGGTATGAATTAAATATGACCCGAAACAAAGCAACTCTCTTATAATTAAGAAACATATTCAATTTACTTTAGTTACCGTATAAATGCAGTAACAGATTATTTTTAAACAATTTTTCTATTATGTCTTTAACAAATTAGAATGATCAGCAAAATTATTAATAAGGGAACGAAAAATTTTAATATATTCTCCATGTATATATAATAATGTATCCTGCAAAGATATTTTTTATAAAAGAAGATGGCAAACGAAAAAGCGGTCACCTAAGTGATCGCTACTCATAGACATCTGCAACAAGCATTTGCGAATTGCAGATGCGTTGCCTGCCTTTAATAGACAGAGGAGGGAATAGACAGAAAAATGGACATATTCTCCTCCTATCCTCTTCCCCCTCAAATCCTCTAATAAAAATAATGAAAAGGACCTCCAATAAAACCACTCATAACATATTCCCAAACTATTGTTTCATATCACAAATAGCAGCCCAGAAAAGTTCATAATATCTACGTAACGTATAGTGTCACTAGAGGTTTAAAATTTTGGATTTATCCATTTAAATCGCTGTTTGCTAGTAACTCGGACCGCGCGCAAAGCAACCTAACTAATCCTTCGTTTATTATAAGCGATGTAAATGTGTGTTAACGTGTCTACGGCGTTACAACCCCTGTTCAAATGAACTCGGCTCGTAAATATTTGTGTTCGTCGCGGAAAATTATGCGTACGAAGGAATAACACTTAACATGCGGAGGACAAAACATAGTACAATCATAACCTAACAAAAAGTATGTCAAAAAATGTGCGTATTTTGCTGTATACACTGCCGGCCAAAAGTTTGAGACCACCTTGAAATAATTACAATATTGAATAAAACTCCAAAAATTTGTGCTCTACAAATTATTTATTTACCTTATTAAATAGAGAACTTTTTATGTAACATAAAATAATTTAAAAACTACAATAATTGCCATTATTATTAATAAAAAAAAATATATTATT
>DWLR01003424.1:0-13542 GCA_018246295.1 Papilio alexanor hazarajatica | reverse complement strand
ATGACGTTACCTCCGTTAAAATGTAAAAATTAGTCAAAAGAACACTATCCAGTTTTACAATAGTATTTATTAGTACACAAATTTAAATGGTCTTCATAAATTAGCGAAGAGTCCAAACTAAAATTAAAAAGGTGCTCGAAATATTTCAACATTTACATACAACAAACTATAATAAATGCCCTTATTTCGGATTATTTCTCTGTTTACTGAAATACAACATACTATTAATAATAAAACATAAACATAATAATTCCTCTTCACATGTATTTAAAGACAATCATGACGATTGACAATTTATTGAACTCTGTAAAAACTAAACATAAGAAAAAAGCTCATTTTCGCCAACAAACTGTTTTTAACAGTTTGGCGAATTTTTATTGTAATTTATGTGTAATTTTTGTTCTTAAATAAATAAAAAAATATATATATGTTATTTCCTTTATATGGAAACTTTGTAAAGTAGCCAAAATTTACAATTTAGCCCAAAAAAGGCTCCAATTGTGGTCTTTTTCGAGGTAAAACGTGTCTTTACTTTTCAGTCCCAGATTAGATATCTAGGCATGTAACATCTTGTGGCTTACAGAATTAAAATATATTGAGTAATTGATTCCATCATTTAATAAAAAATGTTTCTTTGTCTAGTGTAATGTTCTCCATATAATCAAAACATAAAAAATATACTTAATTATTGCAACACCATTTAACACGATTAACCAGACAAATAATTCAAAATTGTTGTATTAAAGGACAATATCAACAAAATAAAATTCATAGAAAACATTCCCCATATTCCTAATATTAACTTGTTTACAATTCCACCAAACAAAACGTTCAATAACCATCAATGGTATCTTTAGAAGATTACCCTCTATTTTTATTCTCACGCTAACTCATTAGTAAATTAGTTTGAATACGGGACAAACACATATTTCTTCGAATACTATTACGGTTACTAGCTAATAAACGAAAGAGACAGCATCATTTGTCCATATTATATAACATCGGAAAGTCAATTACGAACTTTTGCAAAGACAACAGGGTATTTTATAAAATAATCGACACGTACTAAATATGAGTGGACTAATCGACGCGGACGCCATTTTATCCGACCACGAAGAATGGCTAAAGCTGGACGAGGAATGGGGTAAGCCAATAGACCTCGACACAGAAGAAGATCAAGCGCCATATCTCAAATCTGTCTTCAGCACGTTAGATTTGAAGAAAACAACATTCGACTCGTCATTCCTCTTCAAAAAGGTTAGAAGGAAAATCGGTAGGCAAATGTCAAAGAGATCGACTACTTCTTATCTGGACTACAAAGACTTTTTAAATGATTTGCACAACAACGCTTCAAGGGAATCAACGAAGCAGTTTTACTTTGTCAACGGTCAGATAATATCGGCGGTGTCGGTTGAAGAGATATGCGATAAGATTGACAACTACTTCAAATCGATTGAAAAACTAACAGTGACGAGTACGATCCGAAGGAAGCTTGATATTCCAGAAGTTGTAAAGTGTAGTATGTCTAGTGCAGATTTCTCGTTCGATGATACGGTTGTAGGAGTTTCGAATACAGAAAAATGTGACAGTGACGATATAAACCGATTTATAGACCACGCTTTCAATGATTTTAATTATTCGGTTGCATCGATGGAGAGCGTTGACGACACGACCAGAGAATCTGTTACTACGCTCGTGAGGAAATTTAGCAGCGTTCTGAAGAGTCCTTCTATTAACTGTAGTCCGAGAAGACAGAGGCAGTGCTGTGAAAAGTTTAGGGATCTAGCCGAGTTTTGGAAGAAACGGTCTCTAGAACATAATTGAATATTTTTAAATATAGAAGGGTAGTACGTCGTAGGTGAGAGTGTATTATATTGATGTTTAAAATTAAGTAAATAGAGAATATTTAATTGTAAGTATTCAATTAGTTAAATGTTAGTAGCCTACATTTAACATACATATATAATATTGTGTAATTAGATACGGTTTGCATATTAGTTAAAAATATATCTAATTAAATCTATTGTTGTAATTAACGATTCTTATACTTGTGATTAAAATTTCAGGTAAATTGACTTATTAAAATGTATTACATGAACAATTACTTTATTTTTAATAATCACTTTTCAAGTTCTCGTTTTTCTAAATTATGTGGATTAATAAATTCAATGAGCTATTATTTTTCTTATAGATTTGATTTAAATAATGCACCTTAGGACTTTTTCCTCTATTTCAAATAAAAACATCAAGCTTTCGATAACAATTCATGAATTAGATATAAAATATGGCCTAATTTTTTTTCACTCACAAATGCTTTCAATTCTCATCTATCAAAAAAGAGTTTATTTCAATTTTCTTTCCTATGTGCATCATCAAATATATTTGTGTTTGGATAAAGAAAAAACTGCCACATCTTTTAAATGCGTTGAAATAACATGAAATAACACTTGACAAGACAACCATCAGACCCATATAAGATAAACATTTGCGATTTTTTAAAATCTCACAATACTTTTCTTGCTAGATATCGATCTCAAAAGCATCTTCGTAACTCATAAGTAATCAAAAAAGTTTTTCTTCCTATACCTCCTTCCTAATAACTAGGTTTTAAGGTGCAACTTGATCTTAGTCCAGTCGAGTGTTTCCTAGCCAACACACTTCATAATCTCTGATGCTTTGGTAGTTGGCATGGGCGGGGCGTACACCTATTAGTTAATTACCTGAAAAGCGCACAACAAATAGAAATTCATGGTTCATTAGGCGAGCAAGCGTGGTACCGTAGGAACTTGCAGGCCACCGGCCAAGTTGGTCTCTAAATCACAGACCATCGTCTGTGGACCACGGCCTTAGAACACACGGGTCGATAAAACAATGTAGTATACACTATTTGTTACTGCATTAAAACATAAAATACTTCCACACCTGCAATTATTAATATACGAATTAATTTTTACAAGATTTTGTTGGAGGTTTAAACGATTTCGTGTTAAAAATATTCTATGATTCTTTTTTCGATTTGCTGCTTAAAGCGAGTACCATTAAATGACTTATTACATCTTATAAAATTAGAAACAAAAATTAAACTAAAGAGGTTAATTATAAGTTATCCAAGACACACCAAAATTAATGGTATCTATTTTTAAATATTTTAATAGATTAAAATCGGGTCACTCGTGAAATATTGTTCCCTATGTGTCCAACATTTCGCTCACTGACCGTAAGCAGAAACTTATTCCAGTTGCTCATGAGAGTTGGACACTTTGTCAATTTATGAGGCGGCATGAGGCACAACAGAGCGGTCGCGACCCGACTGAAGGCAGATTTTGTTAATTGACTACCAACATCAAGGGCCGATACATGCTCAATTTACCTCCTTTATTAATTGTAGGATAGGGTACAAGAAATATTTAATTATCATTCAAAAAAATACAAAAACCGTAAAAATTTTCGTTTTAATAATAATACAGCCAAGCTAACCTTAATAAGACATCAACGCGCATATACCATTTTTTGTTAAATTGAAAATCGTTGACACAAGCTTGAAGCCTCAACGGTGCAAAACGTACATTAAATTCTCATTAGTTGCAATAAACGTATATACATACTAAGACCATATTTATCTTAACATCAAATGCATACTTTAGATGTCATGACTAAATTAGATGAAACCAAACTTGCCAACACAGCTCTTCAATATAGTCAATGTGTTGCAGAAAATCTCATATCACAGAACCCGGCGACCAATTAGTTGTCAACGAGGTGCATGTAATCAAACGGCATACGTTGCGGTCGACCGTCGCCGCCCGGTGTAAACTTGTGTAACTAGATGGCGCTGGTTGACGCTCAATAACCAAGATACGAGGGCAAGTGCAATATTGTTACTAGTTCACATTGCAGTTAACTTTAAAACCAACATCGAGGTCGCATTTTAATTTTATTGTTTTATAAAGGCTTAAGTTAAAGTTAATCCGTAATAACTTCTTTATATAATCAAATGTGAAAAGTCAACCCGAGATTATAAAGGTTACACAGATTAATTAACTAATTGTTTTTTTTTATAATAAATTTTGAAGTGATTAAATTGAATTAACCATGAAATTGGCGGAAATTACTGATCCCCATAAAAAGCGCGTGTCACTTTTTTCGTAATGAAAAAATCCCCGCATTAACACGGTACAAATCGACCGTATTTTTATATATTCAATGTTTAATAGAATTGAGAACATAAAGTTACTTATAAAATTAAAAATTAACAAAGGTATATTAATAGTTTTTATAGACGAGGTTTGTTCGAGCGTCTCAGTATTATTTTCTAACAATTTAATCACATCTATTACATTTATTTGATGAAATAAAACAATTTAAAGAAAACGCATTTTTTGGTTTTAGAAGTTTGTACTCATAAAATAAAATTACGAGTTAAGCAATCCATGAAAAACACTTACAAAGTCTATTAATTTTTTAAGTTACCTAATGTTTTTCATTAAAAATGTTGTTTGTCATTTTACTAATTAATAAAATTTACCAGCGATGGGGAAGAAAACTTGTCTCCTGCGACGCCGAGGTGAAAAAATTGTGTGTCCATTAGCGAAGTCGCCCCGCGGCCGCGCGCTCTCAATCAATTTGGACAAAATCGTCGGACTGAAGTGTTTTTTAATTAATTTTATGAGTGTACAACGCAACATCACAGAAAATGTATGGAGTCGGTTATTACATTTTTTTGTTATTTCTTGACAATATGTTTTCACCAGGAGTTTTTTTTACCAGATAAATTTTTACACATTTCACTTAATTAATAAAACAAATTACCTAAGACAACTAAAAGCTACCTAAGAAAAATCGAGAAAAGGAAGAGTTTTGTAATGAATAAACCGAACTTATTATGATATTTCTGACAAAGTTTCAGTAATTCAACTTTTAGGAAACGAAACATTGCAGTCTAACATTATACAACATTAGTTTCTCCCTCTGTTTAAATACAGACAAAATCCGGCAACATAATAATCATTAGTAGTCGCATACAATAAAGATGTAACACCTACATTCCCTTACCGCATCAACAAGTATGAAGGCATCTCCATACGAGCGCTGTTCGCGCAAAGCCGCGTCCACGCACTAATTCAATATGGCCGACGTAAGCCATTTGCGTTCGCGCTTGACATATCGCCCAAGAACAAAATCAATTATGATTTTTTGATATCGCCGCGGCGGCTGACTGATTGATGTGGAAAAATACTAAGCCCCTGATGATACATTGTTATTGAAGTTACAAAGTCAAAATCATTATAGGTCTGCTCCGAGACAGGAGAGGTACGTTTTTCGCAGTTGTGTATGTACGTCCGTACCATTGTGACCTGTAGTCTAATCAGCCTGACCGATTTTGAAGAGTGAGTGAGTTTCGTAGGGGTACCATCAGGCGAACTTACTGATTTTCCTCAATTACTAGTTTTTTACATCAGTTGTCGATACTAAAATGTGCTCAAACTTATTTATACCTTTCTATTTTTTATATCTACTTACAATTCATATAATTGTAACTGTCGCGAAATGGACTATCTTCATCGGTATTTCTGAATCTATATTTTATATATGAACTAAAACACTTAAATAATTAATAAGTATTATTGAATACGAGCACGTTAGTCTAGCACGGTTCCAGAAAAGCAAGAGAGAGAGAGAGAGGGTGAGTCAAAGTCGAGATAACAACATGTGTATGACAGATGTCGAATGCGTTTAGAATTAGTTTGATATCTCACCCTAAACATTTAACGATCTTTCAAGAAAGGAACGTATGTACTTCTAACCTAAAGCCTGGCAAAGTACCCCAACTGTGATGTCATGTATGACTTTTTGATCACTCACCGACAGTTGCCTCGCTGCTTGTTGACCTCTAATTCTTCGAAAAAAAAATTGCTGGCAGCTGGATTATTGATGGAAATTTCAATTTGAATCTCAATTATTCATCTTGCTGCGGAATTGGATGACACACTCCCCGTTGTTTAATCTTACCCTATTTAACTGAGTGAAACCACTAACTTCACATAGTCTATAACGTCTACGATAACGCTGCTGATAAGTCGTAAATTACTCTGATTAGCTATTAGAATACGAGCAGGTGCAGTTTATGCGCGCGCGCAGCTAACGCAAACACGTCATGCTGTCGCATTACCCCTTTATGGAGACTTTCATGGACAATATTTTAAAATTAAACAAGGATGCAAAATATAAACTGCATATTAATTAATTACAAAAAATTTTATATTCAAGGACATATTTCGGCAATTATTAACATATATAATAATATGCTATAAATATGTAACGTATAAGATAATATGTTATTTTTGTTAAATCGCCTTACTTCTTTTATATTTGATTGTATATCTCGCTGTTAAACAATAAGACATTTTTAAAGGCTCCCTAAAAATTTAGCAACAATCTGAGATAAATAATGAAGTTACATTTTAAATGAAATATCAGTTTTTAAGCTATACTCAAGGAAGCATCATATTTAGTAACTGATCATTTGAGCTAAGTTCTTTAAATAATTTGCCATGATATAGACAGATTTTGAAAAACGAATTTCATTTTCTATTTATCTCTCTATATCAGAGACGATTATTTAACAAAATATTATATTTTGTGAAACATCTTTATAAATTTTTTTATAGATATAACACGATAACACTGTAAAACGGTTTCCTTTTACACTGCTTATGCATACAGCAACAGGGCCGCTTCGCCAAGTTAAAAGCAATGTTCATTAAGCGTTATAAACGGCACCTTAATATCTGAGATACTTAAATCACATTCGCCCCAAAGCCGCTTATAACATCTGACATATTTATCCCTAAAATTAACCGAACGACGTTGTATTTAACCTGCATCCCCTAACGGAAAATAGAGCGTCAGGCCCGCTAACCGTCAGTACTTAACCTCTCGACGATCGAGCGAGAACACGCCCACAAATTAATCTGCTTACGGGTGGTTAATGCTCACATCACCTGGACTACACCTCCCCACTATCCCCCATCGCATAGGTTCAGTGTGCTATATCTAGATGTGCCATGAGCGTAGATTATTCGAAAAGTTTTTGTCAATTTAAAAAATTAAATTTTACACTTTATATATCATAATATATACCTGAATTTTTGTGAGATGTATTGGTGTATAAAAATTTAATGAATACTCATAGTAAGGAGTATAATTATTAGAATTCGTTAAATTTTATATGTGTTAATTATGAGCAACTACACTGCAAAAAAATCTTTAATTTACTAAAAGAAATAAAAAAGAGACCAACAAAAAGTAGCAAGTATATCACACCTAGTTTCATCCTCCGTGAATTTTCATTAGTGAATTTCGTAGTTCAGCCAATAATTGTTGCGTAACATATTTTTAAATAATTGTATTAATATGAGTGTAATAATATAATAATGAATTGTCAAAGTTCAAACTTTGAAATAGTAATAACTTATATGTATATGTTTAGCATACTTGTGACAATTCTCAACTTCTATTACTAAAGTGCAGTTTGTGTTTCTTATATGATCAATATCACATATTAAATGAAAACAAATATAACTCATCTAGTCATCTCAGTACATTAACGTAGCTATCAATACATGCTGACAATGAAGTGGTGACACGGGGAAGAATTAGATGTCGTTGCTGAGGCAAGGCGCTATCGCGTCGTGTTGGTCTGGATTAGTTGGACCCATGTTTGTCGATTAATTTGTACAAACATTCGGATCTTCTGGTACGTGTGAAGTTAATAACGAAATATATGTTTAAAACAATATCCTTCATGTTACATTTTGTTATTTCCTTTACCACTACTTACTTACATATCAACTGAAGGTCAGCAGTCACAACCTTTAGCTATATTAATGTATGCATATAATGCGCTAAGCAAAGCAAAAGCTCTCGCTAATTGAACAGCACAACTGATACATTTTCCGAGAACTTTCCATATATTGAATAATATCTAAATTGCGGTGCAGCGCTAAATATCTCACGTTTTAATTTATGTGGCAACTTGCGCAGTTTGTCGTCTGTTGCACCACGCAGGGACCAAGTTTCGATACAATGGGACCATAAATTGATAAGCCAACGTTTGCTGGACGTGTGATATATTGGTATTAGATGTTTGCGCCAGCGCTTGTCCTGCTTGGCTGTGCCCGCCTTCGTTTCTTGTCTTTATATAATCGGAACTTTAATTTTTTATTATTAAAACCAAATGAATAGTCAGATAATTTATTGTAGTTTGGTCTTTTATTTTCGGATTGCTAAAATCATTTACTTAACCAATAGTAAAATGCCCGTAAGCTTTGTTTACTATAATAAAAAAATAATGCTCGCTGCGCATCTAATCTTTATTTTTGGACTTTTATAAATAAAAATAAATGTAATCCTCTATGTGTAGACACCATTCGTCGATTGTGATAATATTTGAGTAAGCTGTTCTGAATTTACACAGTTTTCTTTTGGTTATATTGCAAATCAAGCTCGGTACATGGAATACAAATACAAATAGCGTTTCTAAGAACAACAAACAATCTTCTCATATAGTTAAAATTAGTTTGCTACTAGGTTATTTTAAACTCTCGCTTTTATCACGGCTGCACATTACGCGAACGCACGCATCGAGCGGGCGTACATTAGCGGCATCATTACGCTGAGCCGTGGCCATTAACGCGGTAAAGTTATCAAAATTCAGCGCTTATCTTGCGAGGTATCAGCGCACACGAGCCGCCCGGGACTGCGTTAGGACATGTTTATGCTCGTTCCGCCCCCTCGGACACAATTACAGCCGTTTTTCATTTTCTAATTATAAATGCAACGCGTGCGTTCGCGTATCACTTTCTAGTTATTTATTACCCTGAATATTGCACGACGTTCCAATAAATACAACTGTAGAAGGAAATAGGGGGAAATAAAAGAGAGAAAGGTCTGTAACACCATTTACGCAACAAATTAACAAGAAAAAGTCTAACGAAGTTTTAACAGTTTCTAACACTGTTAAAACCCACAAAAACATCTGTCACAAATGGGCCGACGTAACCAGTGAAATGCCACGAAATCACAGGAATGAGGCGTTAAGTACACAAGTATTCAGCGTTCCGTCTGATGAGAGAGTATCGGAAGTCAATTTCTAGTTATTTTCTCATTCCCGTGCTTTTCTAATAAGAAGTGATGGAAAAGGAAAGAGCATTTAACGGGGGAAGAAAATTAAATGTAATTTATCTGTTTATCCTCTATCCATTCAATCTAGTATCAATGTATCTGCAACTCATTAGTTTAGTGCAGATGCCTAGGGGTAGTGGTTACCTAATATTAGGCGAACCACTTACTCGTTTGCCGCCGTCCTCAATAAAACAAAATCATCGTATCGTATTAGGAAGTCTAGAAGAAAGCTCAGTGCAGGGAGGACTGGTGATTATTCTAAGAACAATAGTAAAAATTTAAAATGGTTGTAACAATCATGTGGACTTATAGGATGTTGAGCAGCATAAAATTGCAAAATAATATTTTCATTGCGTTAAAAGTCTACAACTGTCATAGACCTTTACAGTCGTAAGACTAATTGAAAGTCACCGGGTGTAATATGAGTGGCGGTGTCGTTTTACGTTTAAAAATATTACGAAAATCCCTACAAAACAAATGAAAACAAAAACGTAAAATTATCTTAGCAAAGCAAGAAAGAAACCCATCCCGACTCTGTATTGAGACAAGATCGAGTCGGCCCGTTGCGGGTGAGTAATTGTTTTATCCGGCTATCGAGGGCTCGTAATTAGGTTCGTTAGCGCGGTGAGGTCAGGCGCATTAATCACAGCCGCCGTGTCAGCGGTACGCTTATAGATGGGGAACCCCCAGTACGTTTATTTTCAAAGTACTGTTTAAATGACGTCGAAATGTTTTGTGAAAAATTACATATGATATAAAACGTATAATACATGGTAGCTTAAAATGAGCATAGGGTGAATTTCTTCAGTTATTTGACATGAAAAAAATCGTCTAAAGCTTCCTTCAAAAGTATTGCGCATGCTTTAATTTTAATTTAGGATATCAGTAAATTATTTTATGAAATAAAAGAAGAGGAAAGAGTAAAGATTAATTTTTCATATAAAATATTCTAAAAGTCGACATAGTACATCAATTAGCCGTGGACTGAAATTAATCTAACGACGAATACACTAACACGACGGGACGGAGTTAGAGTGACCATTCTTCATTAGCACAAAGGAAATCCCCTTTTGTCTGGGACCTCGTTCGCCTGCGATTGTTCAGCGCCACCGTACGGCCTTATTCTAAGATGCGGCTGGTGTTAAAAATTAAAATTAGATCACCTAATAATAATAATATATAAAATTTACAAGAAAAAAACAGTTATTTGTGAGACCCATAGGAAACATTTAAAATTATTTAGGTGTTTACAGTATCGTATTTATTTCCTTTACACAGAATTAAATATTCACATATTACAACTTTAAAACTAATCACCATTCGATACAGACTGGTACATTTTTGTTAAAATAAGTTAGTTAGTTCAATGTTACCAATTTTAATTTAATGATAATAAATGCGATCTTAATGCGATGTAAGTGCGAG
This sequence comes from Papilio alexanor hazarajatica, assembly GCA_018246295.1. NCBI lineage: Eukaryota > Metazoa > Arthropoda > Insecta > Lepidoptera > Papilionidae > Papilio > Papilio alexanor. The sequence continues at coordinate 2,934 of DWLR01003424.1, read as the reverse complement.
CCGAATGCCGTAATAAGTCTCTCATCGGACCGGCTTGATCCCTGTCAACAAATCCACAGTAAACCCTGACTTGTTGTCAGGCGACATAACAATGAAATGATTAATGGACAGCCTTCTTGCACTCAACTATCGGGTTCGGATTCGATTTGTACCGCCGAGGCTACACTCTATCATTAATTTAATAAATAAAACGTTCCAGTCGCTCTTATGTGCCGACCTTATAGTTTTAAAAATTGTATAGTTAAGTAACTTTAACAGTGTTAGAGTCCCCAACAACAACAACAACATCGGTTGCACGAATGGCCCGCTCGGCCAATGATATACCACGGCCTAACAGAAGACAGGCGTGAAGCAGAAGTTTTCTGAATTTCGTCTGATTTGTGAGGTGCAGGAAGCCAAATTTTAGTCCTTCCCGCCATTCTCTAATAAGGAAAGGGTTGGGAAGGGAAAGAGGATTTGACAGGTAAGGGAATGGATAGGAGAAAGAAATGTAATTTTTTTTTGTTTATCAAATCATGTGGGATTGTGATCAGTAATTAAGAAAATAATTAATCTAGTATTATAGGAACTTCGGGGCACGTCCATTTCTGGATGTCTTAATTATGAGGGCCTTACGAACAGACAATGCGCTAATCTTTTTAATATTATAAATTAGAAAGTATCTCGCTGTCAGTTTGTCTATCTTTCTGTTACAGTTTCGCGCCTAAACTAGTGAACAGAGATAGACAAGACGTTGGGAAAGGGCATTGGCTACCTTTTATCGCAAAAACGTATTAAAGGGCTTGAAAGGTTTGAAATAGGGGATGAAAGTTTGTATAGGACTTCGTCATTATTGAAGATAAAACTATGAAATTATATTTAAAATTTTGAATTGATTTGAATGAAAGCATTTGAAAAGAAATAAATATTTGTTCTAGCGTTTCTGAAGTTTCGACCTACGTGGGGATGATATAGGGGATGCAATATCTAACTAGGCAAGAGACATAAGTTACCTTTTGTTGTAAAAAAAGGCGTGATGAGGTTGAATGAAGGGATGAATGTTTGTATGGGATTTAATCATTATCGAAGGTAAAACCACGAAAACCACGAAACTTTGTATTTTACTTGATTCTTATCAAATAAATGAAATTTTGTACCAGGGAATTAAACGTTCGTATGGACGTCCAAACCAATCTGTATATGTTTACTATACGTAGATATGTAATGGAAACATGTGAATGATTAGTAAAAATGTTGCTTTAATATACGCACGTCCCGCGAGCGTGGGACTAGCCGAGCACCATACAATGAACGATGCGCAGGAACAAATTCAAAAAATTAAAATCAAGGAAAATCTTCGTATTTTAGCCAAGGATGGAAATCAAAAAACATAGTCGTAGAATGTATTAAAATAAGGTAGATACCTTGGTTTGGTTTAATGCATCTGCATTAAACCAAAGCAGTTTATATGTGTATTATTTGAAACAAAAAATTATCCTAAAAATATTAAAAACGCTGCCCACACTAACTAATTCCACGTGGACGAAGTTGCGGGCAAAAGCTAGTATGTATTATAAATAGAAGATTTAATTTTTTGTTTGTTCCGAATTAACTCAGAAACTTCATCTATCAGTAAGTAACCTAGGCTTTATTTTTATTCGTCTATTTATCTGTATACTTTGCAAATCCGAATAGTAGCAGAATTAAATGATCATGTAAGAAGTCATTTACATTTAATTAGTGAAATATTTGAATTATTACGGTATTTATTTTTATGTTAAACAAAGAGCTACGTATTCAACAAACACCTTTAGATATCACCTGTCAAGCGCCGGGCCTCGCTAATCCTGACGACTTGTTGACGCCACTCAGGCTTTCCTTAGGGTCGAGTGACGGCCACGTCAAGGATTACGCCAGACGGCCAGATAAGCAATATTGTAAAATGTTATCAAACACCCTACAGACAGTCATCCTGCACAAGCTATAGGTCTACCTATAGTATAAAAGAAGAAAGGAAGGAAATTATAACGAACGAAACAGTGTTTTATAAACTGTACTGTCAGTTCGATACAGAAAATGTTATGCTGATTAATAATGAACATTTTATAATTTCAGTGTACTAAGAACTCCTGCGAAACCCCTTTTTAGTTAAATGCCCGCTGTCACGATTATGGATCTGTATCCATAATTGTGACAGCGGGCATACATCTGTATGTATACACAGCATTTTAAAAAGGTGATCGATATGTATATTTGGACTTGAATAATCTACTCTTTCATATAGCAACATTAATGATAAGTAATGAACCTAAGAACAGTAAACACTAAATAAAAATATGTAAGATAAAAAATATCTGAGATGAGATTCCTATTTTGTTCATCCCTGTTCTACAAAATAATCGCTCGATTACCCGTGATGTACAGACTGCGAATATTAAGAGCAGACGCCCCCTTCAATTAGACTCGCTAAACGTTTGCTCAACTATTAAAGTAAGTGACAAAACAAACTTGCGCCCCGGCGTGTTCAAATTCGAACCGCCCTAAGCTGGCTCACCGCCGGCGCGATCCGCTTCAAGCTAATTTAAGCTCGATTTACGTTGAATTAGAATGTGAAACTTTTTGAACACTATCAGTCAAACTGGATAATTATAATTAGGATCGTCAGTATTTCTAGATTACAATAATATTCCACTGGAACCGTACATTTTTCCAGGATAAAAATCTGTACTCTAAAATTCTGTGACACATTTCGTTCACTGCAACCGTGGTGACGTTATCGAATAATCATCCATCCGTCCAAAATTTCTTATTTATAATATTAGTAAGATTTTGTAAGCTAATATCATTTTGTAAGCTGTGCTGTAAATGTGAATAATATATATATATATTTTTATAATAAAAAACATATATATCACGCACGGGTAAACAAAATGGCCGCCGCGCCGATGTGCCATA
>DWLR01003423.1:0-13542 GCA_018246295.1 Papilio alexanor hazarajatica | reverse complement strand
GCACATATATTTGAAGTTGCTTCGGTCGCTTTTCGATCTAAACGAAATTCGTGAAGTAGGAGTAGTCGAAGTTCCCTTCGAGAAGTCTCCCTATTTCTTCTAAAATTTACTCCTTGAAGTTCAGTTGCGCAATGGTCGAGTGATTGATTCACGCGCTATTTATATACTGTGGTGAAATGCTCTAGAACCTTCTGCATTGTTCTAGCAATCGATCGAAAAAAGTGACGGGTTTATTAGTTGCCAACGTAATATTTCAATTGTACCATATGTTTAAAAATAAATAAATAAATATCGAAGGTTTAGTACAGGCGTGCGGGGTCACTTGTGTGGAATCGATAACCTGTACGTTGCACGGGCAACCGTACCCTACGTCACGGCATGGAGCAGGTTAACGACCCTGCGGTTAACGCGAAATTACGAATCGTCTATACCGTAAGGTATTGTTCTGCTCCAAAAGAAGAGTAAATAGGCTAATGCGTTCTATCTTTTGGTCACATCACCACGTAACGTTATGTAGAATTGTAAGAGAGAAATGTATCGAATTTCATACCTTAATTTCATAACAAAACTTATATTTTTCGATCGTTTTAACTTGCACATTTTAGTCTATTCCAATCCGGCATTCGTAAAGTCACATACCATCTCAGTCAACACAAGCTTTAGCTAGTTTTGAATGGTTTAAAAATGCCAATTAACTACTCCCGTGTTACGAAGATAATAAATAAAAAAATCATAGTTGAAGAAATTTCGTACATCGTATCTTTTATCAAATTACGTTATAAGAATAAAACAAGTAATTTATAAAGGTATTTATTGCATCGCAATTGGTTCGAATTCGAGAGACTGCGGCTCTCGAATCGATCTTTATTCATCTTGTCCTTCAATTTGCGCGCCCTACTTGTTTATATTGACCACTTTATTCGTTTTATAGCACATTTTATTTCGTAACAAGATACTCGATTTGTGATTTAATAAATATCGTCATTATAAAAAAAAAAGATACATAAGTCACTTTAAACTAGTCCATTAAGAAAAATGTAGGATTTATAATTTAGGAAAATATATAGAAAGGAGGAAAAAGAGGAGATCGGCTCGAGTCGTTACTTTCATTTGATAGTTCAAGATATCGTTCTTTCTTAGAAATTCTCGAAGGGATCGAAGTGTTTATAAGCTAATTGTAGAGAAGATTGAGACGATGCTTTAGTTATTTCTAATTACAAACCAATTACCCAATAAAAAAATAGCGTTACATTAGTTATTGTAACTAGGTAGAAAATAGCGTGGTATTGTTCAGCAGCGCCGCAGGGATGTAGGGCGCGCAACAGCCAACTGCGTCCGCGTTGACGTCGTCTATTGTCTGCTGACAGCTCGGCAGTGATGAATCCACAATGAGACCGTCACTGATTATATATGTTGCGACATCAATATCAGTTCCCAGACGAGAAAATTTGCTTACTTCATGATGTTAATATCAAATGAAATAGGTTTGATTTTATACTGTAGTTACGCCTCTACAACCATATCTCCTGCCTCTATAACCAACGACCTGATCAATATTGAATTGCATTGGATTGGGTGGCAATATATTTGTGACGAAATCCTATAAAGTTTTGGTAGAATTAATAATTTTTTAGTTAATAATTTTACATAGAATAAGGCTGGAACAGAAATTGCTTGAGAGTAACAAATATATTTTAATAATCAGACTAAATAATAATAAAAAAACTGCTGTTACCTAGTTTTTCACTTCTGTCGATATTACGACTGTCTGTTTTTTTTTTACTTTTCGTCCGGAAGCAAAAAGAACATAGCACGCCGCCGGCGCCGCGCTTCCACACCGGCAGTAGTAGCACAATCATTCAAAATCATCTCAAAAACAAAAGGAGAAAACCCTTTATCTTTGTGACTTAGTATTTATCTCTTATTTTATTAATTTTGGCTTTTAATTTTTTGGAAAAAAAAATATGAATATGTATATGACTTGTGCTAATTAAATCCTCTCTAATAATTTGGATTCTAACCATTACAGTACGTTAATTCGGAAGAATCCGTTTGTATCCCCGTTACCCGATAACACGTAACCGACTTAAAAAGCTTCACTTAACTAGATAATTCAATGATATAAAAACTTTATTGATAGAAAGTTTTTGTATGAGGCCACGGTGGCTGCTACTAGCTCTGCCGTTATTACTGGTGGTTGAACATAATTTTGTTCCGGTCTGTAAGCGAGACGAATTACTATGCCAGTAATGTGCCAACTTATGTCTCGAGGCGTCTTTCTTTACGCGTGCGCTAGTTTGTTTCGTAGATGAACGTCAGCGGCTGCATTTTCATTTCAATATTATGTGTGTTTGATTTTATAGGATTCATTCGCTGCTAAATCAAAAAAGGTGTCCGATTAATTTTTGTGGCGATGTAATAAAAAAGGACGTTAACACGCGATTTTGTTACTTCTCTAGAACAACCGCGTCATAACTTACATTGTCTAAGAAACGATGATCTGTTACTATCAATCGTATTCTCAGTCGCAAACCAACTTTAAAACTCAACAGTAAAAAACGCCAGACGAAATTTTTTTTAAATATATTTTAAGAATACTATTTTTTTCAAGCACATGTTAAAAAAAATATTAGTTTTTCTTCATTTTATGTGACGAAAGCGCTCTATAAGGAGCAAAAAGCGTATTGTTATAAAAATTTAGTTTAAAATGTAATTTAAAAAAGCAATATTTGACTCGCTTATAAAAAGAATGAGATTAATCTTTACATGAGCATGTCTACAAACACCACTAAATAAAGTTTGTATAAATTTGGCGAAACAAACAACATGTTTTTAATGTTTTTTTTTGTACAGCTAGTAAAAATTTATTTATCTACGCTTAAGATGATTAAAATCAATTAAAAATAATATTAAAATGCTAAAAAAATTACACTCTATCATCTTCATATGAAACTGTAAAAATAAGGCATTGGATACCTCAAATTCTTTATTCAAATTGAGTACATTAACGAAAAGTGAGGGGTTTATACACTTGCACTTTTTTTAGGATTGAATTTGAGTTCTCGTAGTCTTTCGTATTTAGTAACATTTAAAACGCCAACACGTGTACTTCAACACCGGTAGTCTATGAGTAAAACCATATATCTAAACGATGCTCATGTGAAAGACCTGCTATGGCTTAAAATGGTACACTTCCAAAATAATCTTTTTGTGGAACAACGTAAGGTCGAAAAGGCCATGAGAATGTTTCGCTTAGTGTAAGAAAATTCTGTTAGAGATTGTTTCCGAAATGTAATCAATGTTACTACTGTGTGGTGTGAATCATCATAAGGCGGTCTTTGATTACAAAGTTGTATCTTCAGTACTAAGAAACATGAACAATGTTATATTCGGTACCTTCCAAGTCGGATGCAGTTTAGGTCGCTATATTTGTGTGGAATGCAATGGCAGATCCGGGGGGGTTTAGAGTGCGAAACCCCTTCCCCCAAATCATCCCAATTATTTCGTTATTTTTTTAAGTACATTTGAAACTTATTATTCAAATTTTTTTTTTAGACAGCATTACATTAACTTGTTCCGATTTTAACTATATAAAATGTTATGTGCTTAAGTTTTTATATAGCATTGCGAACATAGCTTGTGCATTGGGTTACTGTTTACCGGCGGCTTTATTTCGGCCATAAACAGCCGTTTTATGGGGGTCAGTGTGCGGATTGCGGGCGTGGCTGGATCATTGATCTCGCTTCGATTTCGTTTGGCACACTTCCCACGTCTTTATCGATGTCTAGACCAGTCGCATTGTTGAGAAATTAATTAGACTTAATTATGTCTAACGTTTTTTTAAAACATAAAAATTCTACTAAACTTTTTTGAAGAAAAAAAAAAAGAATATAAAAGAGACAATTTTACTGATTTTGCGACCGATAAATTATTTATTTCATAGTGCCGGGTCAATTCACTGTTTTGCTTAGGGTCACCTATGTAATATTTTCAAAATATTTTCTTACTATAATTAAAGGAAAATAGTACATATTGACATTTTTTTAATTAAAAAAAAATACATATTAATCTAAAAAGTGTCCTTGAACCACGGAATTGCATGACTATTTTTAATATCATTTCAATATTAATCTAAATTATGTTTAATAAACATCATCTCCCTGCCCTTTTCCCACTTGCGTGGGGTCGGCACAGTATATACTACTCTTCCATGTATCCTGGACTCTACTGTAGTCCATACTGCAACTGGTTTGGCTATAGTTTTACGGCCGGCCGTCTGCCTGACGCCAACCCTCCTTGGGAATATATACTTATATACGGTATTTAATATGACATTATAAAATAGCACAAAATACATTAAATTTGAATTGAATTGATTGAATTGATTCTGCCAGAAGTTGGGGGTTCCGCTGCAGCCTGCGCTCGAAGTGCTAATGTTAAATATTGATTTGTTTCAACAGCACAGAATATGTAAGCAGCCCAACATTATACTCGGGTTCAATGGGTATTTCAATCTGTGCATAGTTGCAGATCTGCTGCTGATCAAATGCTCCACCAATTTATATACAAAGAGTACTTATCACTACTAAATTCCCCGCCGAAAAAGACGAGCTGAATTTGCCAGATTATTGGACTTTGAATTGCGTCTGTCGATTACTCTCAAAGGAGTAGTATATTCACAATGTGATAACAATCGACCACGTGTCTCAATCTTGATACACAAAGAAGTCAATATGAAAATAATCGTTATTTTCTCTTTCTATTGTGACTGCTTTCTAATGTCGTTGTACCAAGTACGGTTTAAGCCTGATCTAGAGGAAGATGTCTTCATGTATTCTTAGAAATTACATGTCAACTGAGCTGCATATTTAATTCAATAATAAATTAAATTCTAATAATATTTACATTTGAATAACTACTGTCTGTGTTTGACATGTAAACTAATGTTTAATGGGAATGTGAAAACCAATTAACGAAAATAATTTATTTATCGCAAGAGGCTTATTTCCAAGAGCTGTCTGGCGTGAAATCGAGAGGGAATCGAGGAATAACAATAAACTATTCTTCAAAAAGCATTATATTTTGTATACTCGTATGGTAATATATCAATAGATTGGTGAATATACAGTAATTAAATGTTTCAGTGTCATTACAATATTTTGTCATATTTTTTTTATTCTCATATTCACATTAAGTATGTAAAAATCTTTATGAAACATAAAAGTAATGGATCTAGTAGTAAATTAAAAAAAATTAATAACTGTACCTGAGACTGGGAAGAGAGGGAAAATTGAAGGCTGTGACTCCTGGAGGTCACAGTAGAATGGATTAATGGACATACACATACCTATGTACATACCCGCGAAAAACAACCATCCTGTTAGTCTAACAAAAGTAACATAAAATATAATTTACAGAGATGTAGGGTATTCTTTACATAAAATTATTTCACTCTCGTTTTAACTTAATCGCCACACAAAATGCTATTTAATTAGCAAACAATCATATGGGCGCCATTAAGGCTCTCGGCAAATCTAATATACGAATATACTGCTCTAAAGGTTAGTCTAATATTTGTTTAATCTAATTTACTAGTTTGAAGGTCATTGGATTTAGTTATTGGAATTGGATTGGATGGTTTTGACTTAGTAGATAAAATAATGAATAAGACTGCAGGTTTCTATTATTAAAATGATTTCCAATATTTAAAATGATCTATAAAAAGTTTATTTCAGGGTTTAAAATAGAATAAAGAGTAACGGAAGAAAAGTTACATAAGTAACCTAATCATATAACTTTTATAAGTCAGTATATGGTAGTGGACGAAAGTAGAAATTTGTTTAAACAACTTTAAAAGAAATCTTTCTATCGGATAACTGTGTAAGGGAGAGAAAAAAGAATGAGTGTCTATTGTGTGTCTGTAGTGTGTATATTCCATTTAATTCTTTTAACAAAGAACAAGATAAAAATGTCTGAGAGAGGGTTTTATGTAACTATTAACTTATACATACCTTAAGTCGTTGGTTCGAATTCGATATTCGACAATTGTCGTGAAATATATCCTAGCACAAACTAAGCTCAGTTGGAATGGTTAAAAGAAAAAATATTTTCGTACTCTACTAATATTTAATTTAAAACAAAACTCCTACTTCTTGATAGCCCACGGAGGTCACGTAGCATCAGGTAAGCCGCTGGTTCGTTGTTTTACTTTTAACATACAAAGTACCTACCGAAAAATGTTACCAGCAAACAGAAAAAAATGTTATATGATTTCTAAAGTTTATCGTTGAGAATATCAGGTAATGATGGCTTTGATACATATGTACATCATCTTAAAGTTTTACGAACGGTTTACATAAAACAAAAATGTCTATAGCTGTCAACCTACCACAAAGAAAAATTGTTGAGAGTTGTCAGTGAATTACTAAATCAAATTCAGAGAGAAAAGAATTACCAAATTGGATATAATACTTTATAAATTACAACTCATCAGATATCCTCTCCATAACCGTACTCTGTACAACATAGCATCGGTTGCATAAAACACTATTGTTATATGACAATTTTGTCGGAGGACTTATTTTCTATCAGGGCGAATAAACTGTACATGATAATGTTGATGAACACTTAAATCTGATGCCTTCCCACAAACAACGATTACATAAAATTGAATTGCTAGTTACGATAACAGAATGGCTCGATGTAATCCCAGAACCTGTTCCAATCAAGATGACATCAGTACATGTCACCTAAGGGCCTTTTTGATTTAGCAATACGATTAAAGGTCGGCTCGATCGCCTTTCGGTTATTTATTTAGGTCGACTCTATTGCCAAAATTAGCACTCAATAACTTCTTTGTTTTTGTTTATAGACATACATACGGACATTGACTTCAGCAATCGACAATTTTTTATTTATCTTCGCAATTTTATTGATATTTTATTAATAACAAATACAAACATAAAGGTATTTGTCCGAACTTTTTAATAAAATCAGTCATAAAATTTATTTGAGAATTAATATAAGAAAGAAAAATATTAATGTGTTCAAAATATTCGTATCCTACTCAAAAGTTAAAATGATGTATTACTTTCTCATTTTAATGTCAGCGGGCAAAAACCACCATCTGAATTATGATAAATGGGTTTGTTAAGAGTCACCGTAACCGGATCTGTTCAAAACTTACTAGAATCTCTTTGAAAGGTTCCAGCGCCTGACTATTTATTATGTGTAACTTACCACAAGAAAATATTCAGCTGATAATGTTGCACTGAGTTGAATTTGGAGAAATGAGAGTCCAGAACCACTTCCCACAAACACATTTTATTTTTAACGTCTAATGTCTTTGTCTTCCCGCAAGGAGTTAAAAATGTAACAAAGGTCTGGCTTACGTATTAAATCCTATACCATATTAAAAATGACGTTATTGGAGCCAACTCTTTGAATTCATTAAAAGAAATTAACACAACATTTACATTTATAATTAAATATAGTCTACGGTCTGGCCTTAAATTAAAAAAAAATACGAGACGCAGCGTAGTATATTATGCTGTTTATCAGTTTTATGTTTCTATTCTGTGCTTATAGTCGCTCTTACTCTTGATGCCCTTCCTCGTGCTGTAATAAATCTTAGTCTCGCGCCAGTATAACGCAAGCATCGTTCATAAACAAAAATGTTTACAATTACCTCTGGGGCAAAAATAAACGCCAGTCATTGCATTCCGCCACGCCGTCGGCCGTCGGCCGGCACTTTCTTTTATGAAGTTAAATGTAGCAGATGAGATATGTATTTTAATTTCGACTATTTATTTTGTTTAAAAATATTCATTATATTTAATAGCAATAGCCAATATCACTTTACATTTAATATTTATATCCGTTATGGTTATAGTGCACAGTGAATATTCATAAATTGAAATCACTTCAATAAAATAAAAATACAAGAGTTTTTATTGTATGATTTGTTTTACGAGTAGAAGCAGTGAATTGATTGAGCTGTGAAAAGACTTATTTGGCGGTTCTCTTATATGTATTATATACATGGAAATAGATTAGAATACTCCTTACATAGTTTTTTTAGTAACGAGCCACTTAATATTGGTGAAACAAAGTTCTATTGTGAGTAAGCAGAAACCTTAAGGTTTTGGATATTAATATTCATTACATTGTCAAACTTTTTACAGTACATATACATGTAATTAGCTGTTATTTTTTGCTTTGTTTTTGTTAATTAATTAATTAAATAAATAAATAAACAAATACAAAACTAAAACTAGAGATCGACAAAAACAACACTACGTTTATCACATACTTTTTATTTTATCTTATATTTTTTATCTCTCAGTTTAATGCAATAATCATATCATTTTTAAAGAGTTAAAATATTTTTAAAGCGCTTAGTGAAGACAGAACTTCAATGGCAACAGAATCTTTGGTAAAATCTAGAGATCTAATGGATGCTCTTAACTCGTGCTCTATTTTTACTGCAGCACTTTAGTTCCACTGCAACTTTTTGAGATCGAAAACTAAGCCCTAATTTTTTAACAAATTAAAAATTTTATGACAATCGTAATTTGTTCTGCGTATAATCTTAATGATTGCAAATTTAATGTCACCAATATTTAATTAATGGCACATGTCAAAAATAATTTAAAAGAGCTCCTTTTTCACTTTATAATGCTATTTTATACTATCAATCATGTCAATTATATTTGTAGTTTATTTCTAAACGATCATCTGAATAGTATTAAATAATGTCATAAGTCCAAATACTATTATTTGTTTTATTTTTATTGTTTTACTTTTGTTAATTACGGAAACATAAGCATTGAAAATGTTTGCACTAATTAATTTTTACGAACAATTAGACAAAACCATCTTTGGTGAAATAGTGAGTGTTTATGATCATGATATTTTTGATTTCTTTAAATATTAAGCATAGTAACCAGACTAAACTTGTACTAGGCGTTAATAAATCATGTTTACATGACGCAAGAGCTTTGCAATATTTCAATACACTTTTCAAAGCTACGAAAAATATTAATAGTTTATTGATATGACTTGATGAATTAGTTTTAGGTGCTATAAATTGTTGCAGATGACGTTATTAAAAACATTTACAAGGTACTCTTTACATATTATATATGTTAATAACCCTACAGATCAATTTGATGAATCTGTTGTTTTGCAATTTGTTAAAAAAGCTATTTTTGTATTCTTCGTGATGATGATTTTCTTTAGATGTGGCACGAGTTGTCTAGTTGTAGTTGCCTAGGATATTCACGAGGTCACAAAATGCAAACCTATATTACGCATTTCTTTGTTTCTTACAGTTTTATGTTACTGAAGTTTATAATGACTGTATGTGTTACAAAAACAGAAGTTAACATAAAATCATATTAACGTGAAATAATATTGCGGTTATCTGTAGTCTAAGAGTGTTCTGTAAATTTGTTACCGTAAAGAATACTCGAGGGTCGTCTTAATTTACATAATGTCACTTCTTCGAATAAACGAAAATACGCATGAAGATGGTGAAGCTTTTTGAGATAAAAAAAAAATCCGTCTTAGATATTTTAATAGAGTTTTACTTTGAATAAAACAGCTAGTGAACATATATTGAACAACAGTGGTAGAGTGCGCAACGAGCGGGCCATTCGTGCAACATTTGTTGCACGAATGGATCGCTCAACCGGTAAAATACCACGACCTCACAGCAGACAGGCGTGAAGTAGAATTGTTCTGCGTTTCGTCTGATGAGTGAGGTGCCGAAGTGCCACCTTTTCTAATAAGAAAAGGGAAGAAAGCGTCCTTTTCTGAGTAAAGTGGAACATACTGCGATCGCCAACCCGCCTGCCAAGCGTTGCGATTATGGCACATTTCCCCCCAATGATGCGATCAATGGGGAAGGCCTATGTCCAGCAGTGGACGATCAATGGCTGAGGTGGTGGTGGACATAGGTTATTAGCATTTGAATCAAAATATGTATATTATTAGACTGAATTACGCTTTAAGGACACCTTTTCCCTGTATTTATAAAAGTTGTTTACATCTATACAGAACCGGTTGATATTCATTAATTTATGATCGGAAACGTTAAAAATAAAACTTATCGCATGCATTTATTTTAAATTTATATATAATAAATTTAAAATAAATGCATTGATTAAAGAGTAAGTTGCCAACTTATTTTAACAAATTAAAAAGGTTTGCTCAGCAGTCCATAACAAATTTTGGTAGTACTTATTTACAGGGTGTCCCATGGGAAAGTGTGAAAACTAATGAGTCACTATTTTTTAAGTAATAAAAGAATTGGGAAAATTTAAATGTTTTTTAATAAAGGAATGTCGTAATTTTCATTTCACGATCTTTAAATAAATCACAGGGATTGAGATCTGGCAAATAAGGTGGCCATTCAAATCCTGTTCCTCTAGCAAAGCGTGGGTACCCTAGGCCAATAACTCGATCGCCATAAACTTTATTAATGGACTCAAATACTTCTTGTATGCGATGAGGAGCTGCTCCGTCTTGCATAAAATAAAAAGATTTAACGAGATTTTTCTTCTTGGCATGAGGAAAGTCTCTCCGGTGACAGTAGATTCAAAGAAATACCTTTTATTAACATGGCTGCCCACGCGGTCACTTTCAACGGATGAAGAGAAATTGCTATTACGACTGTAGGATTTTGCGAACCCCAAAAGCGATAATTTTGTTTACTGACGTAACCATTCATCCAAAAATACGCTTCGTCAGAAAAAATGTTTGCTTTTTCACTCAATTCTTCATTTTCGAACATTTGCGTAATCGTGTTGCAGAACTCTTTTCTCTTTTCTTTTGTGTCTTTAGTTAACAACTGATGCGTGGTTATTTTATAACGGTGCATTTTTAGAACACGGCGTAGAATCCTATGCTCTGTTGATTTACTCAGTTTCAAAGCTTTTTCTGCCTTGCGAATCGAAGACTGAGGATTTCCTTTAAAATACTTTTCAACTTCATCGATTGTCTCCTCTGTAGTTACCGAGGCTGAAGGGCTTGGTAAATCTCTCCTGCGGTCCTGCAGTGTTCTGTATTGTATAAAATTATCAATTACTCTGTAAAAAAAAGATCAAAATTGCCGTGAGAATTCACGGAAACTTCCAAGAAAAAGATAATTTATAGAACATTATAGAGACATCAAATTTAAAAAAAAAATTGTTCTTTCCTTCTAAGAGTAGTTTCGCTCGAAACTCTTTTAGTTCCGAACTTAGTACGGAATCCTCTAAATGCTTCACTGTAAATTTTTCCTTTTGTGTAGAAGCACTCAATGAGAAAAACCTTTTCTTCGATGGTAAGCTCACTCATTTTCACAAACGCCGTCCGCTTTCTACCGCAGCTAGAATAAAACTGACAAACCTCAGGTATATACTTGTAAAACGTAGGGCCCCTGAGAGATCCGGAAAGGGTATGCACCAGTCATTTAGTTTTCACACATTCCCATAACAGAACAAAAAAAATACAAAAAAAAAATACGCTTCTCGCCTCACAGATGAGCATTTGAGAGACATTCTACGAATTTTAACTACAAAAATAGTAGGAAATTATAGGCACATCTTGATGGTAAATGGTTAGCATTCCTCAAACGTACGATTTTCGTTTTTCTCTTACTCATATACCTCGTGGGTCTTTCAAGAACAGAGCGTACGTGTCATTTAGCTCTTTGACGGCTTCTACGCACCTCCAGCCTTGTTATGTTGGATGTTTTTGGGATATTTTCACCATTAACTTCTTACTCCATATTATGTTATTATTAAGAAATACCTTAAAGAGCGATTATTTTCTAAAGGTCAGCATTATGAAAATGTCTGCAGACTTAAAATCTATAATTTAGAACCACCGTTCTAAAAACGAAAAAATAATAATAAAGAAACCTATGTATGAATAAAATACTCTAACAAAAATGCCGTAAAACATATCAAAAACTAAAAAAAAATAAAATAAAATGTGAATAATATGTTCTAGTTTATTTTTCAATGTTTATATTTGAACAATGATAAGACCATCATTGGACATATTTTCCTCGAACCAGTCGAGTTAGAGAAAATAAGGCGCTTATAAAACATTTCTTTTCGAGAACAATTTTGTCAATTGAAAAGCGCTTATTTTTATAACAAAAAAATTAACCTCTTCATTTATAGAAGTTGAATGAATGAATTACCATAACCGAGTTATTAGGGAGGCAACTGCTATGAACGGAAACGTCATGTCGAATCTAAAGGTAATAATAGTTTATATAATATGATATAATATAATAAATCTTGCAGAGGAATTATCTTATTCATCTCACTGTAAGCTACAGGTCATAAAGATTTTATAATAATTACGAGACATCGATGGAGAAACATTTTATATTCATATTCAAATTATTTTGTATTCACTGATTTTTAACTGTGCCCTTACATAGTTTGTAACCATGTTTTACGTTTTGCTAGCAACTTTAAATAACAGCAAATGAGAAGTGTAATGTTTATTATGGTACTCTCTGATAACTTAGTTAAAGATGAGTGTATACTATAAGTGCATATGTATACCTATATTATAAAAAAAGTTGTCTGCAGTAATTCTTAACCTTAAAATACCAATTTTCCAATTAACCTACTACTACTAAAGATAACCTTATAGTTGGCTCAGTTAAAAACAGTTGATCCTTAGAAATAAAATGTATACTTTTACAATACTAACGCACTGGCCATGTGTCATGCTATATAAAGTGTAGACTAGTTGTGGTAGCTACATCTGAAAGTTTTGAGAACCGCTCAAAAGCTTAATTTCTAATCTCTCGATTTGCCGATGTCTTCAATATTAATCCATTAATAATTCTCCCTCTAATGCCATATGATGGATGCATTCATTAATCATACAAAGAACAAGCACACACATAAAGTAGATACTAAAATAATATCTTACTTTTTTCTTTAAAATAACCATATTTTAAAATGTAACCTTTTCTCACCTTTTTTAGTTGTAGTTGAGGTTGGACAAATGCGAATGAATACATCTGACAATCTTAATATGTTTAGCCTTAATCTGTGGGTTACCGCGATAAACATCAAACCTATAATTAATATTAATCTTAAATGTGTGCCTCACCCGAAGTTGCTTTATGAGACTAACATAATTAAAAACAAAGCTATTTGTGAATTTTTGGTTCTAAAAGCGATCAGGGTTTGGGAGTTGGTATTTATGACCAAACCTTAAAATAAAGTTTTGGACTTAAAATCAGTTCGGATGTATCGATAATGACACTAGAACTCATTGCAATATCACAAGTTTTACAATATACTATCCGTCGCGAATTAAATAATATCGCCATATTTACAGACAGCAAGTCTGCCTTACAACATCTGGCTCGTTGCGCCACTGGTTACAGAGGGTTAACGATAGCTTATGACGTTCTAAAGTCTATCATCACATTGGTGAATAGTGGTTGAAACGTGAGATTGCAATGGGTCCCGGCTCATGTTGGGATAAAAGGGAACGAGCTGGCGGATCGTATAGCCAAACAAG
>DWLR01003422.1:0-13543 GCA_018246295.1 Papilio alexanor hazarajatica | reverse complement strand
GAACCATTTTCGTTAGTATTAATTAAGCACACTCGAATATATTCCACGCGACCGTACGCTGAGCGCGCGCGCCGATGAGTGGTATAAACGTCGCAGTCGTGCCAATTAAGATAGCCAAATTGAATTGTATGTATTTGTTGAACAAGTATCGACGGGAGGCACAGCTAGCGAGCTGAGGTACCGCGCGGCGAGCGAGCGCGACTACGGCGCCCTACTTTGCCGCGCCACCAACGCGGTGGGCCGCCAGAAGAAGCCATGCGTCTTTCAAATCGTACCAGCAAGTAAGTTGACACAAGAACAAACAATAATATTCAAAATTACTTACTGGATACAACAAGATCAGTTTTGGGATACGTATAAACGAGTGTCAAATCGCCAATTTTCCCACGGTTGGAAATTAAAGAGTGGAACCAAAGATTACAGATACCATAAAGTTGTTTGTCAACCGTTAAATAACAAGAGGTTATTGTTGAAAATATATTTTAATGTTATTAGATTTAAAAATGATTTTTAATGGTCTTTTACTATCGCTACCAATTTTGTTTTATGTTGTAGCCTACCTCTGAATTTATTTCATTCGAGGCAAACTGCACAGGCAAATAAAATAAAACAAACTTTCGAAGTCAGATTCCATACGCTAAAATTTGATACGAAACTTTCCTTGTTAATTTTAGATAAAAGAGATTTGGAAAAAATATAGAATACCAGCTTTTTGTTAAAGGTAAAAAGTTCTAGTGTATTTTGTATGTAGATATTGAGATTACGAAAGGTAGCGCTACGTTCTCGTTTTGTTTTTACATTTTTTCTTTATAATATTTCATAAAATGCTCACATAATTTGTAGAAGAAGCCGCTTCATTTACAAGAACATTTGTACAACAGTTTGATAATTGTTTACAATTTTAATGTTTCTTCTTGTAAATAGCTATATCACATCATTAACTTTAACGCAAACTATAAAATGTCATCAAAATTATTTACTCGAAACGAATAAAGAGGTGCTTTAAACAGCACCTTGCGGAACTTCCGTAATAGTACAAACTAAGCGATCCGTTAGAACTGATAAACAAGTGATTAATTCCGGTCGCTTCATTAAAATGTGCCGGTATATCAAATTTCGCGGTCCACGACTGAATTTTGTCGAATACGGTTTAAAATACGAGCGAAGTTTCCAACTCGGAGCAATCACGAACGCGGCCAATATGGAATGGGTAACGAGAAAACTTAGTACGTTCAACTTTCTACTTATCCATTTGGTTTTGCGAACATACGTTTTGACGTCCCATTCGAGGAATATTTCAAATGTGCAAATTATATCATAGTTTTCTGAGAATTTTGTTATAATCAACACCTTTTAAAGGAGACGAACCCACGCATAAAAGTTAAGAAATGTGTAGATGCGTTACCTGCCTTCGCATAGGAAAGACAAGAAAGGAGATAAAGAACAACCTAATTCACCAGACGAGCCGCCAAAAATGGCGGTGTCACATAGACATCATGATGCCTCTTCTGTCAAACAGACCTATTCATAGAACAGCTGCTGCTGTTGCTAATAGCGCTAATAATTAGTCGTAATTTAAAGATGATACCTGAATCTATCTTATAACACTAATGTGTTTAAAAAATACTAACATTATTACGTGGACTTTTTGAGTAATGTCCCATATCTTCTATCTATTAAATCGAACATTATTTTTACTTTCAACAAATTGTTATCGCCCGCTGGATAAAGCAACGAATTACCCGCAACAGTTGCACCGGCGTATGCACTAATCTCGATCTGTCTAGTCTATATTTTGAACTGGAACTATTATAATTCACACGCGATTTCAAACACAATAGCAAGCTTACGTTGTTGTTTGCGTATGTCGAATCGATTCTACTCTATGTTATGACTATACAGCACAACAATATTTAATATGTGGTAATTTATTTGTCGTTAATAAATTCTTTTATAGTGACTGATCGTTTATTCCGGCAACGGGCTATAATTTTTACATCGTACAAAAGACAAGTCACAACCAACAAATACAAAATATATTAAAGCTTATATTTATCGAAATGGTAACAGGACCTTATTTATATCGAGACATCTGTAAACGTTACCACCCTACTAGGGTGGTAATTAGTAAATTAATTTAACAGTATTCATATATGTCTTAATGAAATATAATACATATATAAATATTTTAATAGCTCGTCCGTCTCCACCGAAAAATTGCACAGCAAAGAGGATAATGAAAAATGGAGAAGGATACCTGGCAATTCAATGCGCAACAGGTTACGACGGTGGTCTGTTACAGCATTTTACTTTAGAAGCTCTTGGAGATGCTGGAAGAGTGTTAGTTAATGCAACAGCTGATAGAAATGGTGAGTATAGGTAACAATTATTACAATAATTAGAATTCGCTTGTTTGCTTACTACAATTTTCAAACTGTACATTTACAGTTACATTATCCATTGATAATGTCAGCAATTGTGAAACCAGTATGGTGTGTTATTAAAAGCGGTATCTTAGAAGGCGGTGAATAAATGTTTTGAAAATTCTTCTCAAATCAAAAACGTTATTCAGTCGCTATGTACTACCAGAATCAACATTTTTGTTGAAATCAACTTTATGAAATGTAGCAAAAAATCACTAGTTTGAAGAGAAAAATAATTGCAAACGCTGTGTGTGTGTTGATACGTTTGTATTGTGTATGATAATCTTGCTCGTTTAATTAATTTAAAGTTATATGTTTTCTAGGTATGGTAGTATGGTTGAACATTAGTTTAATAGAGCTTGACACTTTGAGTGAAGACGAAACGTTGGCAATTTATGCCCGAAACAATAAAGGTGCATCTGATCCTGTAATTCTTCGAGATATGGTTTACAGAGATGCTGCGAAGCAAACAGGTATGTTTCCTATTACGAAGGTTACCTATAGAAAATCTAATTTTTTTTTTCAAATTCGAATGCATTTTTTTTAGAAAAAACCAATATAGTACATATTTACTCTTATTAATTGCTTTGATCAGAAACTTGTATTATTAAAATATTTTACTTAGAAATTAACGAACAAATGCCTTGAACGTATAATAAACTAAAAAAACGATTGATGAAGATCATTGTTTGTTTTTAACGTTGTTTAGAGAACACATCCCGATCTGACTCCAAGTTCCCGGCTGCCGCAGCGTTTGCAGGTTTGGCGGCTTGTCTGACTGCAATCGCCGCTATTGTCGTCCTGGTGCTGAAAAAGTAATTTATTTGTTATTTAATATTGCTTCAATCATTGTCAGATATAGTATCGTTAAATATTCATTCAATATTTAAGCTCATTATTTCAGTTTAACGAATAATGAACCATTATTAGGTACCTACTGAATTTTAATGTTGAATTGTATGTGTTAATTACAAGGTTAATTACAGGTACACTGAGGGTTGAGTATTATTGGATTCAGGTTTTAATTAAACGGTGGCGGAGTACAAGATGTGTAATAAATGAAAAAGTACATGAAAATCTCTTATCAGATGAAAATGTAAATTATTAAGAAATGTTTTATTATCCAAACGAATGCCCTAACTTTTAAAAAATTCATAGATATTTTTGTCTATTATACAAATTTCGTATACAAAGCTGGTTTCATCTAAGAACTAATATTACTTAAATTACTTACGGTCACCTAATAAGACTTTTGAGTGTTATTTAAATCACTGTAGTCCATATAATTTACGTGGCTTATTAGAATCGTGTTAATTTATTTAAATGTTTATACTTTATGATCTTGTTTTTGGCCCGAATGATATGGGCAATGTTTTTCGCTGGTATTCCGCGGTACATTCCATTGCGATATCCTTGAGCCCAAACGGTTAGATCGCTTTTGAAGAATTTTAGATGTCATTAGATTCTTTGGAGTGTCATTGGGACACAGTACAATGGATACAGTCAGTCAGGAGGATTTTTTTTTAATTAAGTACTGGTTTCTGTTGACTGTAGACGAAGCGAGAATACATCAACGAGCAAGAGGCCGTCGCAAAGCGTGGTACAGGTAGACGCGAACGGCCGACGTTATCTGATCGCGTACCCCGCGCCCGCCGACAAAATGGAGACCAAACCAGATATACTTAACCCTAAATCTGGTAAGATGTCACAATTATACATCTTATTAATTTTGTGTATTTATGAATTTCGATGATAGTGTATATAGGAAACGAAAGCCGGAGATTCATTTTAATGTATTTGTATGTCTTACCTCAATAGCGACTAATGTGAGCTTTAAATTGATAAATTATTCATTTAATGAAGGGCATCGATACGAAATGATGTATGTATATAAGAATTAATATAAGCACGTACATAATAGTCATACAAAAATACTACATATAGTCATAAAAATTATATTGTCATGGAAGTAAATATGATATAAAAAAAATAGTGACATCCTAAATCATATAAATTTCATAAATTCTTAAATTAGGTCAGACGTTTTTACATTATGCATCAACGAAGAACTTGTACTTTGAAAACTTATAATGAATAATTTAATTCAATTATACGAATTCATTTTAACTTTTAAAATACACTTTGTGTCAGTAATGTAAGTTTCCATACAAAAAAAAAAATTGGTTACAGAAAAAGTGTCTGCCATTTTAGGAGGTATTTTAAGTTATATTGGTAAATATTTTCTACCAAATTGTAATAATAATTAAAACTTTCTTTCATACTTGAAACTAATAAATTAGGTGATGATGATGATGAAAATAATAAATTAGGTAGACCCCGTTCGCAGTATATTTTTAGGTCAGTAAAGTTACTGAAATATTTCAAAATCGACATCGAAAAATTGCAAAAAAAATATAAAATTTCCATCACCACAAATTAATACAACATTTTATGATATTACACATAGTCGCTCGGGATTTCGTTCTACAGCTTTAGGGTGGTTGATCACTGTGACTTTTTATAGCGATACAGTAGAGCGTTTCATGAGTACATCTGAATTTGGCCTACTATAAGTTGTTGATCGCTATTGCAACGCGCGATTGTATCGAAGTAAACGAACAACTGTATCAAAAAAAAAAAAATCTATGGGCGTCCGCTTTTACAGATGCCTCGTCCATAAACATTAAAAAGTCTTCACCCCAGCGTGTCGAATTGCGATTGCCTCTATGCTACTTCGCGTTTGGATCGATGCTGTATTGCGTTGGTTGTGATGAAGAATCGTGTATCGCATTTATTTTGCGACTGTCGCATCTGCATCGCTACAAAAAGCTTGCTCTGGTTGACCGTCCTTACCTTAATTAGTCGCTCTGTTTACGGCTGTGATTCATAACAGTAATTCGGCGAGTTAGAAAATTTATAATTAACACCTTGAAACGACTATGCAAGGTGCTGACCTTGACCCTGACCGCGCTAATTCACTTCTCGCGTGTGCTGTGTACGCATGGTATACTCGTATATTTCGCGGGTCATATTTAAGCCGATCAGCTGTTTAGTTTTTGACATTTAATGGTTACTGTTACATTATGATCTAAGTACTATTTATAGTGTTATTTAACTCTTTTACCCCGATCACAAATCTGAATACGTTGGTCACTTGTTTTCTACTGTTTTAGCAGAATTTAAAATATATCTTTATTAGATAGTATGACTTGTTTCTATATCTAAACAATGATTGTAATTATTCTTTTGATTATATCTCTTTTGAGCGGTGTTGTCTGTTCATTACTTCGCTAGTCAGCTCAAATCTGCCAGCAATGTTAATGACTATTTGATGAAATACCTGAATTTATAGGGCTTACGACCAATTACATTGAAAATTATACGAGGTCTAAGTGTAACTGCCTGTATACATTTAAGGGTGATCATTTGTATTATGACAGCAATCATTTATTATCTATGTATTTCTTCTCTGCCCCAACCTATAGTTATAGTTTTTTTTTGTTCTGTCCTATGCCTAGGTGATGGTGATTTTTTTCGAGCATGTTGAAATCATAAATGAACAGAGAGAGAGAGAGTGAAAATGTTGGTAGGGACATCCAAAAAACTTCATATAAATTAAATTAATAACGGACGAGTTTATGCGCAAATGTATAAATGTAGAAGAAGCGAAAGAGGTGTGCCAGGATCGCGACGAATGGAAATCCGTAACCTCTGCCTAATCCTCTCGGTTAAAGGTGTGAGTATAATGTTATGCTTTTTTCCAATAGACAGTGAGCCTCCGCGCGTGGTGCTGGAGTCGAATGACAGCAAGAGCTACACGATACGCGACGTGCACAGGGAGGGCCATGCCTCCGCGCCCTACAGCTCCCCTCCGCCGCAAGACGATGTGGTAACAGCTACAATATGTTATAAATTATTGTAAAATTAATTCATGTTTGTCAACATTATCATCCTAAATGACCTACCATCGTTTTCTTTTAAAACGGCTAGTTTGGCGTAAATGCCGATATATTAAAATTGTAATTAAGTTACATCAATCACATAACGCCTGTAGAATAACGAAACGAACAGTAACATAACGAAAGCAGAGATCACAGCATATATATTGTGAATGTTTCGGCATTACGAGCTCACGGTAATATTTCCATGTTGTAGATAAAATACCAAGTGAAGATTAAAAAAGCAAAGCTAAGAAGTTCAAGTTTTAACATTGTTGGTTGCCAATTTAACAATATCGACTACAAGTTTATCGATGTTATAAAATAACTATTTTTTAACTTAATAAGAAAAAGAAGGTATGGGCAGAGGGCGAGAATTAGGGGCACCTCATGCATCAGACGGAACACTTCTTCTCTTTACGCCAGTCATCCTTGTAGATATGTAACAAGATGTGTGTTATTTTTTCAGGTACCACAAAGATAACAAGAAGAATCGAACGAATGCCTCCTGTAAATAAATCATCCAAAGACTACCATTGTAAATTCCAAATATTGCCAATGTATTGTATTATTAATTTATTAATAGAAGAATCTTCCATATCAGTTTAAAAATCCTATTTTGTAGTGAGAGTTTAAACGAGGTTTCTATTGGGTACATACTTTCGACTTAACGTTTATTTTGCATTTTCCTCTCTTGGCGTAACTATTCTAAAAATCTTCACATTGTCCATTGTGTAATTCCCAGTGGTGGGATCATTTTTATTTCATTACTTTATTATATATTTTTTTCTTTTGATAACTATTACTTTGTTATTGTGGTATATCTTAGTGATAAAATGTAAAATAGAAACCTCTTTTATATTTATCTCGCTTCATGAAGATTTGCATTATATAGAAAAAAATGTTGTATATTTAAGGTAAATTCTAATATAATTATAATTATGAATGTTGATTCTTAAATAAAAACTCTGTTTTTTACAACTGTTGTTTTATTTCGAACTTTGCAACAAATAAAATAGAAAATAGACGTCGTATCGTATCAAGAGGTTTAGACGGTGCAATGTATAGAGAACTTGGAAGAGGGGGAGATTGCTCCACCGACAGCAACAAAAAGCTCTTAAATTGGTGGTAAAACAAATCATAGCTTAGCTTGGCTTCTAGCAGTGTTCATAACAGAATTTTAAAATATAGGAGGTTCTCAATTCGCTTATATTATTTGTTTGTTAACTCATAACTTCGGCATTTATGAACGGATTTAAATTTTTATATTGGGTGTTAGGTTTCGAAGATATAGCGAAAATTTACATTTTGATAAATTTAAGGCAAGCTATTACTAATAAAAAATCACATACATTTTAAGTCAGTTTTATTTTTGTTCAAAAATTGAAAGGGTTATATTGAACAGGGAAACAAACGAGGAAACTATTCATCTGGTGTTAATTGACAACCACTATCGATAAGAATTACACAATATCAGGCATATCAACTGAATTACAGTATTCTATGTATAATTATATTTTAGGTAACATAAAATGAAAAAGAGAAGGAGATTAGGAAGTTAATGGATTCCCATGAAATTCATTCACTAAATGCAAATTTAAACTCGTACTTTGCAACAGTTTTTTTTGAGGTTGTGAAACTTCTAAGGTGTAACTAGCCAATTTATGCAATGGGTGTTGCGCCGCAAAGTTTTTTGTTTAGCACTGACCTGAACCGAAAAATGTAACGATATTCTAATTGCAAGGCAAAAGTGTTTGACGTGGACAGCAAAGAACTGATTTAAGTGTCGACTACGAGAGAGACTTAAATAAAATAGTGGATTTTAATTGACTGATGAAACATAGTTCTATGTTAATTATTGTATGTAAACACAGTCGCACATAACATAAACACGACTCCAAGCGGAGAATTATGATATGACTCTTATGATATGTTCGTATGATATGTTTATAAAGTTATAGATATATAGATCAAAAAAATAATATTATAGGACATTATTCACACGCGGCCATCTGATCCTGAACTAAGCAAAGCTTGTACTATGGACACCAGATTACTGATATGCTACATATATTAATACTTTTCTTTTGTAAATACATATATAAATGATTACAGCCAGACCTATGACAAATAGACATGTTCATCCACACAAATGTTTGTCCTGGTTGGGAATCGAACGACGATTCCACCACGACCGGCAGCATGAGAGGCAAGTTTCTTACCACTGCTGTAACCGGTCATTCAAAAAAAAAATCAAATTTAATTTAATAATAATAACAAATTTACATTGAATTTAATAACAAAATTAAATTAAATTTCTAGACATTAACAGACAGACCTTTCCTCGGTACCTTTAAACATTCAAGCCATTGTCTCCGCTTTAAGCCGTAGCCCACAAGTGGTACTAAATTTTCTACTTAAACAGCATACCGACCCAAACAAAATAACTTTATACAATTTTTTATGCTATAAGATAATTACGTAGAAACTGTTAAACGCGTTTTGTTTTTTTTTATCGCATAAACCTTTTAGTTTAATCCGATTACCATTTAAGCGGATACAATTATCAGAAGCTTGTAATCAGCAGAACATCGAAGAAATTCCTTTTCAAGAATTCTTCGTAAACTATTTTAAAAATACTAGAGGACTATCTACTTTCGTACTATCTATCTAATCATAATTTTACAAGATAAATCAATTACTGGCATAAAAGTGGCATAACCCATAAATCCAATATATCCCTATATAATATATTTACTAATTTTAACACAAATAAAATAAGAAGATACTCAAATCAATTCAATAAAAATGTCAAATAAAACGTGTGAGCACAACACATGCACCTGAATTCAGAACGATAAATTCGTCTTTCATTCACCATTTAAATCTGTAATTGCGTGTTATTTATAATGTTCATTCCGTGTTGTCACACTTTTAAAAAGGCTTGATGTAGAGCTTTAAATTAAATACGGGCATCGCGGCGTCGGCAATATTAAAATACATATTCAGTTTTAAAGTTAAGAGAAACACGCACAAAATATTTTGTTGGTAATATTTGGTTGGAATCAAATTAATTTTTGTTGCGCATCGTACGTATTCGTATTCAAATTAATGTGATATTTAACATTTGATGATAAATTTTAACAGAAGTAATACTAATATTTATTGAATATTCGGTTTTGATATAGCATTTATTAAGCTAAACACTTTGAGAATATTTCCAATCTAAAAATTCTGTCAACTCCCAGCCAATTTTGGATTTTTATGAACAATATAGTATAACGCAATATGATAAAATGCTACCGAAAATTAATGGGTAATAGATTATAACGCAACAAAAACAAAATTGACTTTACGATTTGTTTAGTTATATTTATAAGATATTAAGTTAGTTATACCAACTGCACGTCTCATTAAAAATCCATTAAACCCAAACAGGGCTTGCCTTAAATCTACCAATATGTCATTTTTCGGTATATCTTCACCCAAGGTTCAATGACAGTCAAAATTAAATGAGAACTAACATTTAAGCGAATTGAGTACCTCGTTCGTTTTTCTGAAGTCGGTTAAAAACATGAAAGCTTATTACTTAAACTGTTGAGAATTTTTGAATTGTCAACTTTAATGAGTTGTAAAGTGATGTTTAATAACTAAAACTTATGATATGTTTAATTTTATTGTAACAGATAGCGCTACCAGTACATGCATGCTCCCTATCTAACGGTGTAAAGATAGGATTTGCTACATTCGTCTTTGATAGACGGTTTCGGTTCCAAAACGTGGGAATTGTTTTCTTTATCTAACATCTAACTTGATGTTCTTTAAGAAACTCGCTTTTATACTTTTTTAAGCGACTTTCTGTCCTCAATAAACTCGATCGAAACGATCCAAAGGCGTCGTATTGAAACAGCGAGGTACAAAATCAAATTATACAAGGACGACAAACTTGGTAAGGAATCGTAAATCATAAGGCGTGGATATTACTTTCGGAAATTGAATATCTGCTCGCGCAGCTCTAAATCCCAATTCAGCTTTGATTTTCCTTTCGTATTTCCTTACAGAATTTATTGTTGTTAATGTTTATTTTACAAATTACAATTTTATGGCGCTCCTGAAATCTCAAGCCGTGAAATGTCACTTTTGAAAATCAAATAGTGCTCTCGAACAAATGATTTTTGCCACAAATCAACTTACATACATTTTGCGCCTAAAAAAAATCTTAAAACACACAATTTTTGTTCCGTGCTGAATATATTTAAATTAACAATGGAGATTCTAATTGCCTTTTCTATAAACTCATAATGTGTATTGCGTGCAGTTGATGTTTGCAATAACTAAATACGTTGTCTGAATTTTAACAGCTTATTTTAAAATTAATATGCAAGGAATCAAATAACTTATACGATTTATACGTAACGTAAACGTAAATAACTTGTACGTTTAAACAAAAAACAATAGTCAATTGTTTTATTATGTGTTCACTGACACCTTCAAAATTAGTTTTGTAGGCGTTAATTTAAATTGTTGTCTCTTGTGAATTTTCAAAAAGCCCATAGATAATATTTTTAATAACCCCATTTATTGGTTAATAAGCGTATCTGATTGTAACACAAATTATTTATCTATCAATCTATAATATAGATATTAGAATCTATATTAATATTATAAAGAGAAATGATTTGATTGTTCCGAACAAACTCAAAAACTACTCAAACGATTTTGAAAATGCACTAACCAATAGAAACCATTTCAATCAGCATATCTATCAATAACATACGCTATATTTTTATTTATATATGTACACGGGCAAAGCTGGGGCAGATTGCAAGTAAATCATAAAAAGAGTTTTAAAACGAGCAATGTGGTTAAGTTTTGTTATTATCGCAGAACTGTTGTGTTTATTTTTAAAAATTACAAATGTTTGCTATTGAGTCATTGAGTCTGTTATCCGGCCCAAGCCCTGTCATATTATATGAAACATGATTTCGGCGACTGGTTGATAGTGAAAATTAACACCGTCTATTCGAGTGCAGGTGATAAGTTATAACTGGAAATGACAAATCAAAATACGGCATAAAATAACTCAATATTCACAATTTGAGGTAAATAGATTGGCTTTTGATTGATCATCAATGGACGGTCTGATTGCACTTCCTGTTTAATCATAATGTTCATTTCGCGTTATTCAAGCATTTCGTAACTAAGAACGCCGTCTGAATTGTAATATTTTAAACTTGATGATATTTTATAAAAATAAATTATAGACTTAAACTGATAATTTATTTGAAACATAAAAAAACAAGCCCGACTGATTATACCCTCTGAGTGTCCGGGTTAAAATACGAATGGAATGACACCTCACTCGTCACAATTAGCTCGTCGTCAAATCTGAAATTGTTTTAATTTCTCGACTTTAACATCGTTTTCAAAACAAACGAAGTCTCAAAAGAGTTTTGAATGGATCGACTGATGGATAAAAGATGGATGGAAGATGACATGAATCAGTGACTATAGAAATTACAGATGACAGATTGATTTGGAAGATAAAACCAGAATTCCATTATCTCGATCTTGGGTTTCGAACATTCTATTAATCTGTTCATTCCATCTTGATACTTCTAATAACAATTTTGATATGTTATGTGACACATTTATCGTTAGAATGGACAGAAGATTTTTAAGCATGTTCAATGTATGTTCATACACACGGCAATAAACAGTACAAAAATTTATCTCTTAAAATATTCAGGTGGTTCTCACTCGCAGCGAGTGATTTCCATAAACACGACTGAAATATTCTATAATTAATATTCCAATATTCGTAACTGTTAAAATGATTTTTGGTTGCATTCAACGCGCGACCACAAAATGGTAATAAATTTGAAAATGCTTGATTTATTGGTTGCAAGATTAACGACAAAACAAATGATACAGTTGGTGTAATTTTATATTATTCAAATAGCAGATATTTAAGTCAATCGAGTTTGAAAGCGGCAAAGTCAGCCTCGTGATGAACAGGGCGATAACAAAAGTAATGATAGGATAGATGAAGAATAGAATAGAATGAATGGATTGAGCTGGAAAGTTAGCAAATGTCGCCTGCAACATACCTGGTGTTAATATTGTCGTCCGCTGTATATAGGTACTTAGGCAGCCAAATTGATAGTGACGGCAAATGTGCTCCTGAGAATCGGAATGGTTAAGGAGGCTATAGCCTTATTATATTCTTTAAACGTGTTATAACACGTTTAAAGAATAGCTGGAACTGGACTGGTACGAGCCCTATCTTCCTGTATAGAGTACAAACGTGAACAATCAGCCAGAGAGAATCAAAAGATAGATGCATTTGAGATGTGGTGCTGGAGACGAATGTTAAGGAAATCTGGGTGGGGAAACGCACCAGTGCATCTATCCTGACTCAGCTCCGAATAGGAACGCACCTCTCCACCACATGCCAACAACTCATTCTTTCGTACTTCGGCCACACAATGCGTAGAGGAGACCAAAATTTGGACAAACACATTTTAGTTTGTCACTGAACACTGAAGGTAAAAGATCGCGCGGCCGCTCACCAATACGATGGACCGACCAAGTAAAATATCAGTCGTCCTCTAAATTCCGCACGGTCGTAAAAAACGCGCTGGACAGAAACCGGTGAAAACAGATATCCGATCCAAATATAACCCTAACGTTGACCACGATCCTTAGATATGAGGGACCGACCCTAGGGAGATCCTAACAAAAATAATATGTAGTAATGGATAGGATTTATAATTATTTAATTCCTCTCAGTATTGTTTTCAATTGCGATGTTCATGTAAAGATGTAGAAATCCTGTTAGCCAATTCGTTAGCCAATTAGCCGTTGTACTACATTTATTGAACTAATTTCGTGAAACAATATCAGACATCTCGAGACATTACGTGCGTAATAACTCTTGAAATGTTTTTATGATATAGTAAATATATTTTTATTAAATGCGGTGATGAAGCAACCTTCAAATTGTTATACTATTGACTTATCCATATAACAACTAGAATCACATATATTTTTGGAAATAGTAATACATATGCAATAAATAATACATTATATCAAATATAGTCCCCTATGTTTGATATAATGAAGACGCCGTGTACATAAAATATTTTGTCAGTTTCAAATATGTTTTTCTTTTTTATATAA
>DWLR01003421.1:0-13546 GCA_018246295.1 Papilio alexanor hazarajatica | reverse complement strand
ATCTTAAATTAACATTACAAACTAGAAATATTACTCAACCGGGTTAGATTAAACAATCGCCATCAATTTTTTAAGAAGCGTTGATGAAGTATCATAAAATATGCCTATCTCGGGTATTTTAGATATGGTTTAATTACATTCGTATGCAGTTCTGTTTAACTTTCATTTATCGAACCCAGGAAAATATTTTTATGTTATTTCAGATGTAAACATGCTGTTCGACTGAAACTTCCTTTCGTTTTCCTTTAAAAAAAAACTAAATTTAAAATTATAATTTAAAATTAAATTAGTTTCATGCGACAAAGCGTAATACTGTCATCTAGCGGCGGTAGTCAGAACTAATACGAAAGTAATGTTAGAAACGCGCATACCGTGTAGTCGCGCGGAAACGAAAGGAGGAAACAAAAAATACTTAAATTTAGTTCATTTACAAAGACGAATATTCGTGTCCACAACACAACGCGACATTCTGGAAATGTGCCAAGTAATTACGTGCTACAGCGACTATATCTCATTCATAATTGTTCCGCTCGAACACGGCACTATGTGTTTTTATAACTCGTTGACTTGTAAAACCCTCTTTGCTGCGTCTTCCTATCTTAACTCAAAAATTACCGAACAGATAGTCATGCCAGCCAATTGACAAAGTAATTCGTATAGAAGGTATATCATTAGTGACATATCCAACATTGTGATTTGATTGACAACACAAAATCCAAAATGACCACGCTCAATTTTATACAGTTCAAATTAGAACAAGGTAATGCTGTCTAACAAAAATACTAAAATCAATTTCACTTTAAAGTCACACAAGACTTGACGATTTTGGGGAGAATTGAGGCGTTAGCCCACCCGGGATTCGCCGATGTGTATAAATTCGACAAGGTTTTGGCGTAAATTTGTTAAGCAATGACAATTAGTGTTCAAAAAGACGTAATACGGCGTTACGACAGAAAATATAATGTTGGCGTATTTACTTTCTGCAATGGCGAGGGGGATTGCTAATAAAAAATATAATATGAACCACTACAAATAATGCAAGACCAAAGACAGTTGCAGTTCGTAATCGTAACTATAATTTTATTCTGAAAATTTCTCGCAGATATAAATATAACTATGATTTACATAACTGTACACATATCTGCACTAATACAGACGGACAAAATCATAGTTGTCGATTAATTTGTAGTATCTGAACATGTTACACCATGGTCTCGTGACTTCATAATACATTTGGCAGTCTGCCGAATTGTAACATGCATTGAAAACTTTGCAGACACGTCATGTCAGTATGTTCCACTTTAACAAATAAACAGTTGAGGGAAATTGAGAGTGTAGCAAATAACTAGAGCAGTAGGTGACAAATGCGGATATGTGACACAACACAGAGACTAGGGAACTTATAATACGCGGCAATAAACATTGCACATTGACTGAAATTTGCGGCTTCATAATAGTTATCTCTAAGTGATTTTTAGTGCTTTGTACGACAGAGATACAATCGAAATCTCCAAAGTTCGATGCGCAACCTTTATGGATGCGTATGTACAAACGCGATTGAACTATTGCGATATCTGGAACAATCACGGTTTATAACAACATTTTCTATGACAATTAGTGACTCGCCCCGGTTTCGCTAAGTAGATAGTATATAAAATGTAAATTTACATTTTAAAACACATTAACATGAACTAAACAGTGCCATCTGCCAGATATTTCAATATTTAAGAATAAAAAGCACCCTCTATCGAATAAACGTGAACAACTGGAAAATGTTGTTTCTTCGCTGCTAGTGTACTTTTGTGCTCATAGATGGCAGGCGCTAATTTATTTACAATGTTGATAGATGGCGCTCAAATGTTACTGCTTTAAGAAATCAAAATTTCAAAAAGGTAATTATGTTAATTTAATTAACATTAAATTTTTGTAACTATTTTGTGTTATCCTTTTAATTTTTTTTTAGACAAGAAGGTTATTGCAAACGAGCAAGCGGTCTAGTGACTAAGTGACCGCTACTCACAGGCATCGGCGAGTTGCAGATGCGTTGTCCACCTCTAATAAACAGAAGATGACAGAAAAATTGACATTTCCTTCTTCTATCCATTCCCATTCCCATCCCCATCAAATCCTCTTTCCCTTCTCATCCTTTCCTTATTAAAAAAGGGAAGAAAACTAAAATTAGGCCTTCGGCACCTCACTCACCAGACGAAACGTAGGATGCTACTACTTCACGCCTGTCTTCTGTGAGGTCGTGGTATTTCACCGGTCGAACGGGCCATTCGTGCAACAGATGTTGTTGCGAACGCTCCCACTGTAAATTACTAATTAATAATTGGAGTAAATTTTGTTTTGAAAGATTTTAGAAGAAACCTGCGAATTAGCAGAAATCAGTGTTGAATTTGCTTTCCGTTAATTAGACTATATTTAAATACACAATATTTTATGACTAAATTACAAGCCGCCTGTTATACTAAACTTTTTTTTCGTTTCAACAACATTTAGAACAACAAAAAAATGTAGAGAAGAAATGATGAGTCGAAAAAAGTTTCAAGCGCCATCGTTTATCATCGTTCTCATTGACAGTAGTATTTATCATATTTATAAATTTATTAATATATTATAAATTACTATATTATAATCTTAATATTTATGGGGGCAATGGAAATTTTTTAACAATGATGACATTTGCATAAAGAGTACTTAATTAATTTTATTAATCGAGTAAACATGTAAAAAACAATGAGTCAACATCTTTTATTAACTAATAATTTTCATATTACAGTTTCAATTTTTTTCATTGACAAATAGTATGAAAATACAATTTTTAGCGAATTTAGAAAATGTGGCAATTATGTTTAGTCTACATTTTCGTTAATGAAATTATTAGACAATAGCTGTGCAGTTGGCAACCGGCGATGACAGATCAATGTCGGCCGAGGCGGAACCGCTGGCTTTGCCATTACAGATTCAACGTGTCCTCTTTTTAATGCAATTTAAACCTAATCTTCGAAACATAAGGTCGATGATGATAATACACATAGCATTATTTAACAGTATGCTGATAGTGTCTAAGTTTCTTATTTGAGTTGAGAATATCGGTATGTTTGTAATACATTGACTGGTTTGTTTGTTGAACGATTGCCTAGTTATTTAGACGTATTCTTGATATTAAGTTGGCCACGTCAATTATAACATCAATTTGTAAACATAAAGAATGAGTTAATACAACTTCATGTTATAACATTTACAAACTTTCTTGTGTTTATTTTTTGTATATATATATTTTTTTAAATTGTGTGATTTTCTATTACTTGTGTACAATGAACAGCAAAAACATTTTTCACATACCGTGGTTGGTCGAAGCACAGGTACCTATATTACTGTCTTAACTTTTAACTGTTGATTTAAAGTGAATTTTGAATTTTCTTTAACAAGTTATTAAAGTTTTGAAAATTGTTAGTCATGTGCATAAGAGGATCGCAGAAAATAAACACAAAAACAAAGTGTGTCCCGGGTTGAATTAAGTAAATCTTGACATTGTCAGAATATTATGAACAAAACGAATCTTTGACAGTTTGATGTCTCATGTCAAATGCGAAAAACCATTTTTTTTCTTTGATAAACATTTTTGCATTATAACTGTCATATCCAACCTAACACACCTAACTTTTATTATCCTCCATTCCAACCTACACTTTATCGTAATAACGCAAGCAATATATCAGTTAATAAATAGTTAGTCGATTTGATTCTGACAAAGTACAAACTGTTGAATGTCAATCGAAACTTTCGATGACGCCTCCAGTTTACAATTTGCTGAAGGATATAAATATTTCATTTTAAATGCACCAACCGAGGGTAGTCAGCAATGCATAACTAACGTCAGACTTCATCACCCAATCTCGCGCGTTGCCAAGCCGAAGTCGCGCCGTATTTTTAGCGCGCAGCGAGTGCCCGCGCGCCGCGTACTCGCACTGGACGTTTTATAACCAAAAACATAGGGAATAATGAACTGTTAGTGTCGTGAAGTGGTTCTACTGGTGCTCACCTACACTGTGACATGCGGATATTATGACGAAGGCTCACCTCGCCATGGATCGCTTCAAACGGCAGCGCTACGCCCTCGGACGGAGACGGGTGCGTGAACTATGTATTAGCCCCCCGTCCCCACTATTCTTTTCGCTCCCCCCGTGCGCGTGTTGTATTGATGTTTGCGAAGCTTGAACAGATGTTCATGACGAATGATAACTTTTTTATAGCAATTTAGTTCACGAAATGGCTAAAAAATTTATGATTTTTCTTTCATTGATAATCGAATAACTAAATAGTGGATAATATTATAAGGGATTGTTCTTCATTTTCTTATTCGGCTTCGAGTCATCAAATTATCATCGTTATCAATTGAAAGATTTTGCCAAAGCCTGTGATAAGTAGCGCTCCAAAGACTTGTCTTACGAATTGAAATCGTCAAAGTATCATCAATGTATCTTTTAAGATTTTTAACTTTTTTATAGGTCATTATAGTAATTTCTAGCCAAAATGTGTGTTCCAAATCCATTAAGCTCAAACAGGGTTTTTTAAAATATATATAACTTTTCGGTACCGCGTTTAAAGTACGTAAGTATACATTTGAATAGGAATCACTCGCGAATGTCTTCTTTCCAACAAAATTAAATTAAATCGGTTCACAAATAACGAAATTACAAAGTAAGAAATATGAAAAATACAAACGATTTGAGATCCTCCTCCTTTTTTATAGTCGATTAAAAATATAGAGATGACACAGTTAAGACATAGCTTTGAACGGTCTCAACACGCCTCTCATACTATATACCTTTTCCAAGTTTTCTGTAACACACCACGGATCTAATTGATATTTGTTTATTTATCTAGACTAATGACCACCTAATGACTAATTAATGACTATAGATATGACAGGGCGGAACTCCACAACGTCACTTGTTCTATTTAAGAGTCTTTGTAAGAAAATAGATTACGCTCACTCCTGCTTTAAAGTCCCGCAATTAAAGGTGTTGATGCAAACAAAACTACTTAAGCAACTTAATACAAATTAATCGATGTTGATGTTTGATGAGGACGAAGTCAAGTGTAGCAGCTAGTTATACAAAATGTTAGTGACGGTAATATGTTGTACTTCCTACAATATAATGACTTAGACCAATTAAATTACTTTCTATTTCACGAACTAGATTCGTTCTGAAGGTTATCATTTACTTTTTATCATACATATCTCCATAAAACTAGTTATCATCCAACATTAAAATGTCAAAATATTGAATTGATGTGTAACGAGGTTCCCGCAAAATATCTCAGCGATCGAATCCATCCTTACTGAACCGTGACCCGTTGACCTCGAATCAAAGTCCCGTGGGCTTTGAGGTCACAGTATGCTGGTTTAAGCCAATGAGTCATATATCGTTTATGAGTCCGGAACTCATACCGGATCTGACGCGAATAGGTACGACAAATCATAATATTGCGAAATTTCAGCGTGTTGAAAATTTAGGGTTCCTTAGGATACAATTATAAACACAATAAAGCATACAAACATAAAACAATTTTTTTGTTTCAATGAAAGCGATTATAAACAAATAATACAAGTGTAATTTCTTTTTTTTACATAGCGGTCCCAGTTTTGATATCAGCCAAAAGAAAGTTGTACAGTCGTACAGCAAGACGTAATTATTGTTTAATTAACTGACCAGTAGGATGCTTGTTTTATGTACCATAAAAATGACATAACATTTTATATAGTTTAATTCATAACAATGTAGTGTAATGCCGCCTAAAAATATATTGAATAATAATCAACAATTTCAATTTTGTTGATTTTGGGGGGAGGGGGCTTGAGACCTTTAATTCAATAAGCTTAATAACTTTAACGATAAAAAAAGTATGAAATTTGTAAAAGTAAGACCTCTTTTAACGATAAAAGAGGTCATAACTTTTTTTGCTTATAATCTTTAAAATATTCATTAGGTATGTTTTGTGGGTCCTTTTCAGTTTATAATTTAAAATGTAAAACTTGTATATGTTCGGAAATCGTTCCTTGGGTAAGACGAACTTTGTCCTTCAACTAATATGTAACCATGTCAGACAAATTTGTCAATTACACTAACGCAAACCTCAATTGGAAAATTTGTTGATCGAACGCAGGAAATGACTCAAGGAAACACTGCGGTTAGTTAATTAAGATATATGACGGACAAAGAAGAAATTGTCGCAATGTCAAAATCTCTCAATATCTGAAAAAAATCATAATCTATTTTCAAAAATAGATTATTATTTTTTCCTATCCTCTACATATCCTTAACAGAAATTCTTCTGTTAAGATTTATATATCTTTAAATATCTGTTTACAGATCTTTATACACGTCCATAAGTTGTTACCATTTCGAGCTTTCTGTATTTTGCACTCGATCAAAAGCGTATGCAGTTGATTTCTCACCAAAGTATTTCTGTAATATAAATGTAGGATACATTCTTGTTTCTCATTTTGCGAGGTTTATTTGAAAGTGTAAGATACTGTGTGACTATTGTACACAATTTACACCGCTATCTTAGATCTTGTAGTATGCTTTAAATTGTTGTAGCAGAGTTTTGGGGGCTGGTGAATTACACAGGCTTTTAAGCGCCAATAGCATAATGGCTTAGGGTACGGACGACCGATCATGAGGTCGTGCATTCGAATCCCGGTGTCGATTCGACTATTGTCTCTGCCCGTATCCTAACACAAGAGATTAAACTTAGTTGGAATGGTAAATAAAAAAAGAAAAGACATCAATTTACAGATGTTATTGGCTTCTAATTATTTCCCACCTAATACTATGGGTCGAAGTTATCGATAGATCGTGGATTCACATCACATACTCAGTGAAGTTCTGTCAATACCTCTTGCTGCGTGCCACCACCGCACTGCTACCGCACCGTCGCCGGACCGCCACCGCACCGGCAAGTGGGTCAACGACGTCGCCGTCGCGGCGCCGGCCATCGATCCATCATCCGCGCATGCGCACGATCATATTACAAAATTAAACCTTAAATCAATTCGAATTAGGTTCAATTCTCTTTACTTTAGTATTAGCTTATATTGCACATTCAATCGCAATGTTCCTAACAACTAAAGGACGCTCTTATTCACTATGGTTTAAAGTCCCTTTTTTCTTTTTTCAAAAGTTCATTAGTCAATTCTTACCGAAACATGAATTTGAATCTTATTACATTGTAGTAAAGTTGATAATGCCTTTATAGCAATGATTTAATAGCTCGTTTGAAATAAATGATTAAGTTGGACTGGCGTGTTGTAGTAGGCAATTATGAACTTTTGCTAAGCGAAGCGGTCATCGATTGAAGTTGACATAGCTATTGTTTGTACGTAAGACAACATAACAACTAACAACTAAACAGAACACGACCAATTGTAACTAAATAGAATCATTTATTCAAATAATAGAAATATTAAAAAACGTCTACGGCCTACCTATATGCTTGGGGTTGTAATTTTTAAAAAATCTAACTTTCAGTTTTACTTTTGAATATACCTGTTTGTTTGCCACTGATAAAAACGGTACATATATATTCTGTGTTTTACTTCTTTTATTTGTCCAAACTACCACAGCGAATTTGGCTATAAGTTTTACCAAACTCTATAACACTAAACTTTACCCAACCTTTAAAACATACTTCGTAATGACCGTTTTTTAACATCGCAAATTATTGTTAGGCAGTGGCTGCAATTTATTTATTAGGCTTTTTAAAATATAATTACGTTTTTTTCCTTACCTTTAATGTACTTGGAATGGATTTTGCCACTTTCGAAAACCTTGTAATAACTGTGAGAGGTGGGAATATAACTTTAAAAGCTGTGTCTATGTTTAATGCAAAGAGTAATTTAATTCAATAGTTCCGTCGGGAACGTTAAGCGCCATAACTTCAGTTAGTATTCCATCATGTAATTATGTTAATACTGATACATGGACTGATTGCCAAATAAAAATGGCAATGAGATATATTTATTCCATTCAAATCATGGAAATCAATTGTTTTATTTTTAAAGTTACTATGTCCCCAAAGTTACTACGGCACTGCTACGATGCTACGCTTTTTTGTATAGCATGCATTTCATAGCCTTTTCGCAGCCCAGAATCTACGTTACTTATGGTTGTTTCATACTGTAAACAACATTATTATTTCAAGAGTGAAATAATTAATCTTAACTTCAATTTAACAACTATTATTATGACGCAATTTTAACTGTAGCCCAACAACCAAAGTTCGTTATCTAATGGCATGTTAAGTTAAAGTGTGCATCTTAGTGACTCGATGTTATTTAGTATTGTTTTTGTATTTAATATATTCTGGTCAGATTTCAGTCTTTTAGCTCTGTAGTTCCCTGCTCCGTGACAAATTGTAGTGTAGATGTTACACTACTTGAGTGTAAGCACTTGTTAAATTTTAAATACTTAATCCTCTTTTTTGTCATTCCTGTAATTTACTCTGTGTAACGTAGAAGAAATATAATTACTTTTAATTATTGTTTTTTTTTAATTAAATTTTATAGCTACATGACTTTATTTTTAGCTCGTTAGTTGAAATGGATAGTTTCTTATTCTGTTGATGGTTATCTGAAGATCTTTTTTTATAATGAATAAACTAGCGCTTGACCACGATTCCATCGTATTAAGCGATGATGCGATCGGTTTTCTAGCCACAGATATTATTTGTAGATGTTTTTCAAAAAGTTACACTTATAACATCGTATTGGAATTGCTTAAGGTGTTCATTTAACAAGCGTAAGATCTTTTAAGTTATACTTATTTAGGTGCGGTAGAGAATAAAGATTAAGAGAGAAAAAAAGAAAATAAAGAAAAAAAGAGAAATGAAATTTCCAATGCGACGAAATACGCGCGCACACTGAGTCAGAAAAAAATTACAGCATTAACATAGCTGCGTATGTAAATCAAATGACTAATACTATATATTGGCAAATTTCTCCCCTAGAGCCCCAATTTACTAAAGTAACTGGCTGCTGTTTGGCTTCGTTAAAAATTAATTTTTTTAAATATTTATTTGTACTGATGGATAATGATAAAAGAAACATTTATTTGTATAAGCCGGTAAAAACTTCGAATATAACTATTAAAAAATTAACTTTTCATGTTAGTGGGTTCCACACACCCTCTTATTCAGTTTGGTATCGTTTATATCCATAAGTATTAATCGATGTTTATTTTCTGATCTCACTCATAAACGGAAATATCTATGTTCAGATGTAGAAACATACAGATAGACAAACATGAAGTGCTCACAACAATCGAATGTGTTGATATGATAGTAGCGGTTGGTGTCGGCGATCCGTGGGCGGTGCGCGCGCAGCTCATTCAATGCCGGGAGGGCGGCGGGCGGCGGGCGGCAGGACTCGCGTAGCTAGGGTTGCGCCTTATAGTAAACTTAATTATATCAAGAAATACTTAGGTATACTGTTTTGTGTTTTCTTGGCACAAGGATCTAGCAATCAATAAGTTACGAACTACTGCCGTAGTCAGAAACATTGGCTATTTTAATTTTCCAATATCGGTTCACTTTTTCTACATGAGATAGATATACTGAGTAATGTCTAAACATTACTTATTATAAACTTTATCTGTAACTTCAAAACTAAGTTCTTTTAATACCGTTTCAAACTGTGCATATCCTCGAGTCCCTTGTTATAATAATGGGTAAATAGACCATTTCATACATAATGCTAAGATATCAAATGAAAAATTATTAAAAATTACACTAGCGGCATGTATTAAATCGGCGTTTGGAAAGGCCAGACCAGACCAGAAATTTTTTAACAAAAACAAAACCATCTTCCAATGTACCTACATGATTTTATTTGTACGTCACTAAGTCACTTA
Organism: Papilio alexanor hazarajatica; assembly: GCA_018246295.1. NCBI lineage: Eukaryota > Metazoa > Arthropoda > Insecta > Lepidoptera > Papilionidae > Papilio > Papilio alexanor. The sequence goes on along the minus strand of DWLR01003421.1, from coordinate 3,623 downwards.
TGGCCACGGTACGTCTCATTATAAATCCAATAAACCCAAAAAGGACTTGACTTATATCTACCAATATTTCAATTTTCGGTAAATCTTAGGAACACAAGGTTCAATGACATTTAAAATTTAATGGGCCCCACTTGCGAATTGTCCTTTTCAACAACAAAAATTGAAATAGCGAAGTTATGAGGTAACAAACATAAAAAATACAAGCAAATCGAGAACTTCCTCCTTTATCGAAGTCGGTTAAAATACTAAGACTATTATTGTAGTGATTGGCAACCCTAAACGAAACTATAGAAAGGCGAAGCGGGGAGTGCGGTCACATCCGTTGGATTCGGTTTTGTGAGCGCGCGGCCGCCGGCGAGACCGCACCACGCCGCGCGGCCACCACGTCCAATACCAACGTCATCCCTGGCCGTGATCAGATTGGCCACCGCGGCTAATCCTTACGACATCCGTATCGGTACATTGTGGCCATCGCGGCCAACCCCCAAGTGGTAAAGTGCGGCCTTCGCGCCATTCCCCTGGCAGTGTTGAGCGGCCACCACGGCCGACCCGGACGCGATCCCCCTGGTGGTCCAGAGTGGCCACCAGCTACCGCCATGCCGTAACATGATGGGCTACAACAACCAGGGTCACGGTTACAACAAGTTGTTCACGCAGGTGCGCGATCGTTAATGTTACTACTTTTTGATAGTAGTTTCGTTAAAGACATTGTTTTAATGTGTAAAATAAAGTGTATGGAATCTTATTAACGTAGTGTTAATCCAAATAATCGCAAAGTAAATGTCAAGGTTTATAATACTTGTTTACTTTAGTAGTGTTCGATGTTACGTGATGTTAGTGTGGTATGTTAAATGATATCTTTTCAAGTATATGTATGTTTCTAGGTGTATTTTTAACTGAATCCTTAACTGTAAAACGAATGCATTTAGCGAGACTATAAGTTATTTTTAATTTAAATCGTACAAAGTTAAGTTTTCAAATTTTAAGTTATTTATCCAAATAATAAAATATATGATAGCATTTTTTTAAATGTTAAACATGAAATATTTTACGCCATTGAACATTCACTGCAAGCATATTCGTTACACATCATAGTAATTTGTTACACATCGCAACTTAATTAACTTGAATTTACGTACACTTGTACATGTGTGTGTGTGTGTGTGTGTGTGTCTAAATATTTAATAATATAACTAAAATAATGATAGTTATCATTAAAATCATTACATTATATCAGAGATATTTAAATTGTTTTGTGTTTACAGTTGTTCAATCGCGTTCGTTGCGCAGCAAGACAGTTGTCTTTGCTTTCGAAAAGTTGGATCAGTGGAGGTGTATATCTACCTATTTTTATTTGCTAGAATTATTAAAATATTAACATTTAGATGAAGTTAAAAACTGGCTAGAACGCTGCTTCGAAAGAGTCCATGGTTTGGGAAAATAGTTAAACTATAGGAGTCGAACATACGACCTTAATTTATGTAGAGTATTTGCAAAGGTTACATTACGATTTCACATGTAAAAGTTACATATTGACTTCTCCCGTGGGTACGCAACACGTACAAGGCATGGGTTTCCAAATAATAAATCAATTTTGCTCAAAAACTTCTAATCCAACATGCCAGGCTGCTACGAATCAATAGTTACACTACAAGGCTATAACCGTCAAAAACGCATTAACACTAACAAAATCCAGACGAAAGCAAAGATCTGACTAATCTTTCTTCGTTCGCGCACACTAATAAAATTCGCACATACCTACTAAATCTGTCTTAGACATTATTCTGTAAACTAAGACTAGGTTTAGATGTTTCTATGATGAATGCTAACAGCTCCGGAAGATATTGTGCCATAAGTTCATTTGCGTTCCGTTTTAACACTTGTAGTTAAATAAATACGGTAGTTATTTATATATTTTTGAAACATACGTGATGCGAGTGTTAATGATGATGGGCTTAGACAACATGATTGCATATTTATCTTATTGTTTCATTATTATTATACACATACACCTCAAGCATTAACATGTACCCTTATTTGGCTATGGCTATAAGCCAGACCGTTGAGACTTATCGCTTTCAAATAGAAACTCCTCAAATCCTCTTTCCCTTCCCATCCTTTCCCTATTAGAAAAGGGTGAGAAGAAGATGAAAACTAAAATTAGGCTTCCGGCACATCACTCATCTGACAAAACGCCGAAAACTTCTACTTCACGCCTGTCTTCTGTGTTGTTGAGGTATTTTACCGGTCGAGCGAGCCATTCGTGCAACAGATGTTGTTGTGGACTATACCACTGTTAAATGTATTAATTGAAATGACATTGACACACAAAAATTAGTGAACCTTGAGTTCATACACACGTAAGACCTCTCCTTTAAATTGTAACGATTCTTTGATATCTCTCACTGGTTGTAGCATTATATTTCACTATATAATAAATTGAATACATTAACCAAGCCTACTTTTATCATCTTCGCTACATATAACCTACTCGAATAAAGGTGTTACCATAATACTTGTCAGGAGTTGGAGTCGTCTCTTCGTTTTTACATTCACTTATATAGACCATCGTATCGTCTAAAGCCAGTGAGGCAACTAATTAATTCCTGATGTGCTGATTTACTCATACATTTCCGGTAAGCCGGAAATCCGGGCGGCCACATAATGAACAGATGTTTAGAAAAAAGAAACCGTCTCAGCTGTAACGAAAGTTTCCGCATAGTTTGCACGAGAGAACTGCTGGCTAATTGTAAAATAGCCAAAGTCAAACACGTTAGTTAAATCAAAATATTAATGTATATGAATTCCGATGTTCGGTATGCATCAACATTCGCGTCGGACCGAATTGAAAACGTTCATCCAGAAATAGCCGTTCGTTTGTTATATCGATCGAGATACACATATTTTGCTTATATCCGATAAATCTTGCCAGGGTGATCGAGCAAACAACATAAATGTAATGGCGGTACTACTCAAGCACGATAACATGAGACGAAGATAACGCACCTACTCACACACATCTCACCGCTCCATATGCAACGTCGCTTATATAAGGAGCAAATATTTTTTCTATGTTCACTAGTTTCTTTAGATTGTTTAATGACATGAACTCTTTTGTATATTGTACAAGCATGACACTAGGATACATTGAGCAATAAAATAAACATAAGTATGTGTTTTAAGAAATCGATCGTCTCATGTTAAGAAGATCTTGCACTCATGCTGTCCTCACTGTTTTACCTAAACGATGCTTGACGATGACAGCAACTCTTATCTGTTTTTCAAGGTGCTTATTAAATCCCGGTCATGTTTAGGACAGCCGATCGTTGTATCCATGGGCAAACGTATAAAGCTTAGCAAGCCGTTATTTAGTTTTACGTCTTGTGTAGTATACATAAATCGGAAAACTGCCCTAGTTATTTGACTAGCCTTTTAGGATTGCAATTCAAAACTTTCAACTGGTTAATGGGACGAGTTACTACTTCTTGTTTACGGTTTTATTAAGTTTTACTTCACTCATAATAAGAGGATTGAAAGTAGAGTGAAGGGAGTGTTCCGAGGAACTGTTTGGAACAATCCCTGCCGCTGGGTTTCGTTACCGCACAACACGACAGAGCTCCAAC
>DWLR01003420.1:0-13547 GCA_018246295.1 Papilio alexanor hazarajatica | reverse complement strand
ACGCAGATTTAAAATATTTTGCAAATTATAACCTGTGTACAAAGTGGTCTCAAACTTTTGGCCGGCAGTGTACCTTTATACAATTAAAGGTAAGTTAATAGAAGTTTACTTCAGTGGCGTAGCGAGGTGAGCAAAGGGGTGCATCATGCTCCTGGCGCTACTCACAAAAGGGGCGCCAAATGGTCTGCAAAGCAAAAAAATGCTAGATAATTTTTATTATATTGGATTTCTGGAAAATATATTGTAAATTTAGTTTCAGTGTAATATAATAAATGTTAATTCGTAAATAATAAGGAAAAAAGGAACACTAATAGTCACTAACAGAATTGGTTAGAGATGTTGGTCTTTTCGCAGAAAGTAAAATTTCTCTCGTTATGAAAAGCGTTCTTGATCGTCTCCAACAAGAAATATGTAGACGATTTACACGATTAAGTGGCCTTAATTTCAAATATGGATTTCTATTAGACGTTGAAAATTTACTAAACAAGTATAGTGTTAATAACGACCTTGAATTTTTTTTTTAAATTTGGGTGAATTTTATAATACAGATTTCAATAGAACTCTTTATCGATGAAAATGAAGATATTTTTCCAAACCTGAGAGTGGCACTACAAATACTTTTGACTATCGCACTATCAATTGCGAGCTGCGAACGTTCATTCAGCAAATTAAAATTAATTTTGACATATCTACGATCAACGATGGGACAAGATCGCCTAAGTGACCTAACATTTTTAAGTGTGGAAAGAGAAAAATTTGAAATGCTCAACTTTGATATTATTGATAAATTTACTTCATCAAAAACAATTAAAATTTGTACATAATAATTAGTTTTACTGATGTATTATAATCATATTATTGTTAGATATATATGTCTCCTTGAGATAGTAAATATTTTTTTTTATTGTTTTAAAACTGCGTGTTTTTGAAATATTTCTTAATATAAATGTAAAATAAATAATAGGCATCTTAAAACTAATTCTAGATGATCGTATACATTTCAAAATCTAGTCTTGTTGTCTTAACCACATTTGTCTCAAGTTTAAAGGAGCTTATCTCAAGCAAGGCTTTAAACTTGACTGACTTTATTTATTCTACTTTATTTATTAATTTGCGAGTATATTTTACATATAATATTATATGGTTTTTGAATTGGGGGAGGGGGGTGCTAAAAAGGTATTGTGCCGTGGGCCACTGGGTTACTTATGTAAGTTAAAAAAAATTAAACGCATGTAGTGTCTTGGACAAAGTATTGCTTAACTTCGTATTGCTACTACTGGCCGTATATAAAACATATATATTGATAGCGATAATTCATTAAATTATGTCAGAGTTGCAATTTCGTTTGTACATAAATTTTGACGTTTCGGATTGTGGTACTCGCCACAATACATATATGTAAAAATATGTTCAGATCATACCGCAAGTTAATAAGTACTGGCATCATCCAAAAAATTCAGACGAGGAATCAAACTAAACATGTGAACGTTTTTATAAACGGCAAGGCGGTGGAGGTGCCTAGTTACTTCACAGTTCTACAGGCGTTGCGGAGGGAGCGAGTGACCGTGCCGACATTTTGTTACCATGACCGCTTGTCCATTGCGGGCAATTGTCGAATGTGTCTTGTGGAAATAGAGGGTGTATGGAAACCGCAAATCGCTTGCGCTACTCCTGTATACAAAGATATTAAGATTCGCACGAACTCAAAAATGGCGCTAAAGGCTCAAGAGGCTGTACTAGAATTCATTTTAGCCGATCATCCTCTCGATTGTCCGATTTGTGACCAAGGTGGTGAATGCGATTTGCAGGATTTGACCATGAGATTCGGTAACGACAGGACCAGGTTCACTGAAATACATTTCCAAGGCAAACGAGCCGTCGAGAACAAGAACCTTTCGACGCTGATACGCGCCGAGATGACGAGATGTATTCATTGCACCAGGTGCATAAGGTTTGCCTCGCAAGTTTGCGGTATGGATGTCCTGGGAACAACAGGTCGCGGGGGCGAAATGCTCGTCGGGACTTACGTGGATAAAATGTTTTTTTCAGAGTTATCTGGAAATATTATCGACCTTTGTCCGGTCGGTGCTTTAACGGCCATTCCGTACATGTTCAAAGCAAGGCCGTGGGAGATCAAGGCAACGAACTCAATCGACGTGACCGACGCGACGGGTACAAATATTGTCCTAAATCACCGGTTTAACAGGGTCCTGAGAGCGTTGCCTCGTGAAAACAATGAAGTGAACCAGGAGTGGTTATCGGATAAAGGACGATGGGCTATCGATTCCCTGGAGATGCAAAGATTGGTCACACCTATGTGTCGAGGTGAAGACGGCTCTCTTATTCCAATTGAATGGGACGTAGCTTTAAAATTGGCTTGTAAGCTGATCAACGAAACGATGTCATCTCCAAATAAAATTATGGCGATCGCCGGTCCACATTGTAGCGTCGAAACGTTGGTTACTTGCAAAGACTTTCTTAACGTTATCGGCTGTGAGAACACATACGTCGAGCGTTCACTTGCCTACACAGGGTCGGATGCCGACTTTAGATCTGCGTATAGCCTTAACGTTAGTATGAAGGATATTCCGGAAGCTGACAAAATATTGCTCGTCGGTACTAACCCTCGTTTTGAAGCTCCCATCTTGAACGCGTGGATAAGACAGGCTTATACCTTTAACGAGTGCGACATTTATGTCATCGGACCGCAGTGCGAGTACAACTATCACGTCGAGTACTTAGGTTCGGATATGAGATCGATACCTAGCGCCAGGTCTATTTTAAAAGATGCGAAGAAGCCGCTCATATTCGTCGGCATATCCCAACTAGGTACCGATTTCGGCGGTGGATTGATGAGTGCACTATGTGACTTGGCGAAATCGTTGAAGTCATCATTAGATTGGGGAGTAGTGAACATCGTAACGTTGGAAGCCAGCTTCGCAGGAGCAATGGAGGTCGGCTGGAAGCCCGGAGCTCTGGCAGCTTTGACCGAGCAAAAACCTACTTTAGTAATTTCACTTGGAGCAGACGATACTTTCTATGACTGGAATCCGCCGTCTGATTGTGCTGTGATTTACATCGGATTCCAGGGTGACCGGGGAGCTGAAAATTCTTCTCTGATATTACCTGGATGCGCGTACACCGAATCCGGGGGTACATTTTTGAATATGGAAGGCAGAGTTCAGTTCGCGCTGCCAGCCGTGTCGCCGCCGGGCAAGGCTCGACACGACTGGAAGATACTTAGAGCATTGGCCGAGACTAATAACATTCCTTTGTTTTATTGCGATTTGGATACTCTGGCCTGCAGGTTGGGTGTGATCAGTCCTAATTTGGTGCAGTTTGACAAGTTCCAGCCCAAACTGTTTTCGGAGGTGGTCTGCTCAATGATCGACCATTGTAGAACTTCGAGTGGATGCATAGATGTTAAAATGAAAACTATAAAGGATTACTTTTGCTCGGATGTCTTTACATATAATTCACCAACTATGGTGAAGGCTCAAAAGGCTGTTACCGATTTTACCACCACTTCACAATATGTTGCCATTTAGTAATGTTAGTTGTATTAAAACACCTTAATTATTATTATTTTATAATGTTCAAATAAATTATGATATTAGAAATAACTTTATTATATTAATGTAATTATATAATAAAACACCGCATCTTAAAATATTTGATTTTTTTTTCTTTCCATATTACATAATATACATATAAGGTCGTAGATAGAATTAGGTATGTCTTTATTATTATAGTCATTTTTATTTTATTATTATTTTTATTATTAGTTATTTCTGCAAGCATTTTTAGTCGTAGACAAGGTGAGTCGATTGCCAAGTAATTTCTAGGTCTGACATAAATTTTCAAAAACATAAGTTTTTGCATGAAGGGAGGCTGGAATCCGAACGAGTTTGCCTGCCTCGATAGACAGAGAAGGCAATAAATGAGAAAAGGGAATATGATACACGGATAATCATTTATCTGATAAAAACAATAAAAGCATACGTTTACTTCACTCCTGTTTTTTGTAAGGTCGTGGTATTTTCCTCACCAAGCCAGTCCATTCGTGTAACAGCTGTTGCGTTTACGGAATTATACAATGCTGACCTCATTCCATAAAGTATAGGTAATAAAGTCCAAATATAGGTATAATATGAGCTGTATTATTTACCAAGTGTTACTAAACACTACAGAGAATTTAGCAGTGGCTGGACGAGAATAATTGGAGAGAAAACGCTAGGATCTGCGGACCGATTAAGAAAAAAAAGGCTTGGCAGATTTTACTTATGATTCTGAGCCCTTAAGGAACCTCAGTCATCAGAAAAAAGGCATAATATTAGAAGGATTGATAATATAAAAAACGAGTATATAAAACACAATCAAATTTTATTAAATATCAAATATTGTATTGTCTAACACGATTCCTTAGCTATCATGTTTCACATCAGTGTCAGTGATGATAATGATAATAGGTTACAAATACACATTTAATAAGAAAGATACAGTTGAAGTTTAAACCGACGAAAGCCGAAGAAAATGTAAAATAAGTATTTTCCAAAGAAAACATTAGAGAATGAGATCATTACATAAAGTCCGATAACATCATACTTAACTATATTGTCAAGAAGGAACAAGATGTAAAATTAAATAATGCCACTTAACGTATTAAAGTATTCATAAGTAATAAGAAATGTAGTCACTTATGAAAAAATAAAGCTTAAGTTATAAAAATATATTTTTGTTTAAAAATAAAGATTATATAGTGGAAATGAATTGATAGAGAGAGAGAGAGAGCTAGCGAAGTATTTTGAGAGAAGTAGATAGTAGACACGAAGTACACTCATTACAATTAGATATGTTTTTCACAATACATGGCTTAAATGCGAAACCTACTAATGTGTCTATACGCGATTACAATCTCAAAACTGTACGTTTGGTTAATATAAGGGCTTATATCTAAACATTAAAGTATGTTTTTGTGCGCCAAAGCTCTACATGAGTCTTTGATTCAAGCATTGCTAGTTGCAATGTATTTTTTTTAATTAAAAAGCTATTATCTGACATCAGACATAAAAAATTCTACACTAAATAAATGTCTAAGAACAGATTAAAAATAAAAAGGTAAGCAAATAGTAGTTAAAAATCTTATACTGAAAAGTGTTATGTAGAATGGCATGACTAACTGTAACACTATTTCTAACGGTTTTTAAATTGATTGTAAGGTTTAACGTTAAAAAACTGATATGTGCTTTGATGTGTCACGTCGTTTTGGTCTCTACCGAGCCTTATTGCATCACAAATTGGGTGGTTAACTGAGAACGGACCCAATAATCACTTTTATAATATATATTATCATCAGTACAGATCAGGAATAAGGTTTTGTGCGATTAAAATACTTGTAGTAGGAAAATCATTAGTATCTTATTGCGACAAAATAGCAGTTGTATTTATATATTTGAATTTAATATACTGTAAATAGATACAATGTGCTTCAATATAGCAAAAAATTAAATCGCTATCAAAACAGATGCCAGTTTCAATTTAGCGCTTAGGAAGGAGATTTCATAATTACATATTTTAAATGCGCCTTGACAGAACTACGTTTTACAGCTCACCCCTATGGTTTCAATTGCCTAAATTATATTTTTCTTTTCGATTTCATAAACTAGTCTTGAAATACTTTTCATTCCAAAAGCGCGACAAAAACTATATTAGCGCTATATACGTAGTAAAAACATGGAAGCACTTCTGCGGACAGACTGATTTCTGGATATAACTTGATTTTTTATATAAACACATAATACTGTAATGACCGTTCAAATTATTTAATGAAAAATGTTTACTAAATGTAATTAAATATGTTAATCTATTATTAATTTGTCTTGGGACTATAGTAAATTCTACTAAGTGTTAAAACTGTCGGCATTCAATATATGTTGTAATAGTAAATTACTATATTTTTATCATATCCTAGATTGTTTGGATTGTCTTTGCCCAGTTTTATACTACAAAAAGCTATAAACACGTTTACCCTATATAACAAAAAACATTGACCTGTGCTTATATTTTATAGACTTATAAATGATGAGATTTTTTTTTACAAAATATAAACAAAAATAACAATTAAATTATACCTTTGATGTTGAACATCGGTTTGTCTTTCGTAATAACATTAAATCAACAAATCTACAGCCAGGTTCATATACAATCAATTTTGAAATACAAACTTTTGACTGTTCATGTGTTCTGCAAAAGCTGCGTTCTTCAACATAAATTTCGAGTGCGTGAAATAACAAGTATAGTGCCAGGAATGTTTGTATATTTTCTTCTATTGTAAATTGCATGCTTAAAAGATACTTCGATACATGTTTTCTAATAGAAAGTCCATTAACTGATCAAAGAAGATTTAGTAGATTAGTATCTGGTCATAGTAAATGGAACAACAAACCTGGCTGTTCAAAACAATCAACAAAAACATTACAAATAGGTAAAAAAAGTAACAGATGACTTTTTCAAATAACAAAATCCTTGGAATATTCATTCCTACGTTAATATCGGGGGCATTCAGCCAGCGATGGCGCGGATTCGGAGAAAGCTGCCACATGTCGTCTGATACTGCGCTTACACCTTTGCAATTGTCTTCGAATCCAGTCTTTTCACGCATCTGTTCGACGAGTAAAAATTTAGATCAGATACGTACATACCTAAAAGCTTTATTCTTACATGGAACCAAAGGATGTTCGCTGTTGGACATGCCTCTTACAGGCATCACCATAAGCATCAGTCTTTTCGTCAATCGTCATTAAAGCTTAGAAATGATGTTGAAAATAATTCCAATAATACAACTACAGGTACCTTATTTATTTAATATATAATACCTTATAATCGATTATAGGTATTTAGTGACAGGCAATAAATTCTTTCATATACCCAATGACATTATTAAAATCGAGCGTCAATTTTGAACGTCAAATTTGTATATAAATCTATGGGAACAATATTTATTTGAATCTTTGACTTGGTTTTAAAGGAATTATAGTCTAATGAAGTTATAGGAATATAGAAATGTCTATTATTTGTATAATGGCGAGCGCCAAACTAATATGATGGTAAAGATCATATGTGATCAAGAAAATTTTGTTATCCGAATACTTGTCTATTACGGATATCGACATTGTTATTAGGAAATGGTTAGTACCTCACTAATCCACGATAGAACATGTAGGTGCCGCAAGAGAGCAGCACCATGCTCGCCACCCATACGGCCAGCAACACTGAGCCGCTTCCCTCTGCAATGTGGAACTTATTGTATAAGAGTTTTAAATTACTCTGACAATGAATTGCACGAGAAGATTCCGATGTTGACAGCTGCGAAAACAAACCAGAACCAGAACCCGAACACGAAAACGAAGCGAAAACTGAACGTAGAGTTTGCTCCATATTAGATTCTGTTTCGCGTAGTGAGCCTGTCTGCTAAAAAGTTCTCCGGAACGAACCAAATTCATGTCAGTTTCATATCAAACTTCGTTTCGGTGTTGTTCCAGTTTCGCGGTTTGGTTCTACATGCGTAAATATGTTACATTAGATACGAACACTATTGGGCGCATGGAAGTGTGTGAGATTTGGCATAGTGAAATTTCATTTGGAGAAGAAGCGGAGAAAGCAAAAATAAATGTATTACGAATATACTACATGAAATAAAATAATATATAATTGATGATAATTTACTCAAAAATTAATGATAATTTTATTAAAACAACGATATTTCTAGTTGTGGAAATAATTTATTTTAACCCAAAAAGAAGCATCACGATATTACCAATGTATCCGTCGTGGTAGCTGGCGCGGTCCATCCAGGCGTGGCGTGGCTTATCCTCCCGGTCTGCCGATAGCAGGTCCGGGATCTCATCGGGAGACCCAGTGCAGTTCGCCCATTCGATTGTCACGTATCTGTCAAGTATAATTTTCATTAAAGATGTAACGACGACAGTTAAATGTATAATGCATCTACTTAATGGAGTCATCCATATACTTTCTTCTTTATACTTTCTTTATGAATTAAAGATCAGACAAAAATTGGCTTGTCTATTAACATTCGGAAATTTTTAACAATCTACTTATCGCAAAGAATTGTATAAAAGCACGCGAGCCTGTTGCCAATACGTATATTGAATAGAGGAGTATTTTATAAGAGAAAAAGGGCAATCCTTCTTCTTCTTTCCACCACTCCTCCAGTTCGAGAACGCCTCAATTATCAGACAAAATACGGAAGTTTAAAATACCTCTGCTTCACGTTTGTAATCAGTGAGTTATTCGACTTTCCGAAGCATAATATTTTTTAAAGTACATTTTTAATCCTCAATTGTTATCACCTAGAGGAGATCCTGCAAGGTCTGGAAGGCGGCACGAGAAGTTGGCGCGTGCGCGAGCGCGAGCCGCCGCGGCACGGGCCCCATGCGCCCCACGGCCCCGGCTGCCCCAACTCCGACTCCTTGCACCCGCACTCCACCTGGCACGTCTCGTCCTCCTATAAGTAAAACGTGAAGTGTAAATGTAAATGTATAACTATAAGTAAAATGTAAATGCATAGATAGTGTAAGTCATCTTGGCGACTGCCGGCAGTGTACGTCACTTTTATATTGTGAGTGCGTGTGGGCCTCAAGCGGGTATTTGAATGGCGCTGCATATTGTATACAAGTAAACGCAGGCATAACTCCACGCGTTATATTGAATTGAACTAACTATACTGATCTGATTTTATGTTTTCTTAAAAAGAAATCACAAAATGTATGTATATTTTTTGTAAGATAGTTAATGAGTAATTTATTTTTGTTACATTTAATAAAAATTATGCAGTTGTTACTTGATAGTGCAACGGCGGGGCAGTAATACGACCGGGTATTGCGGCGGCGCAGCGCCAGGGCTCCAGGTATGCGTCGGCAGAGTCGCCCGCGCCGCCCAACTCGCAGCGCGCGTGTGACACCTTCACGCCCCAGCCGCACGCGTTGTCAGCTTCCTCACCGGTCGACGTCTGGAAGTTTGTATTGTTTAATAGAAGAAGAAATCAAATGTGCCAGTGGTTCCCCAGATGTTACATGACCGTCACAACCTAGAAATATCCGAAAAAAAAGCTACAAAAAGTCCTGCCATTCCTTTGGTACAGTCTGACTTTTTGTTGGAAAGACAAGAGGTAAATAAAACGTGTTACATAATTCCTCGTGAAATAGAAAACATTTATAAAACGGACAAACGTGCTAGCCTTAATAACCTGTCATGTAAACTAAAACTGATTTTTCGTAGATTATTTTAACAGAGAATATTGTTAATAGCCTAGTTTAATAATATTAAAAAAGGTTTTCCACTTAGTAGAAGGAAATCAAACCCCTTTAAGTATCTATTGGTGTCTTAAAAAGACGATTTTTTGTCATTAATGTAACTAATCGAGTAGTCTTTTATGGTTATTGTCATTTATTTCTCAGAGGTAATTAGGTAAGAATGTAAACAACTTTCTGGGTAGTCTACTCTTTGGTTATATGTATGTTTTCGGGGATTTTGCGTTTCAAAGATGATTATTTTATACTGTTTTTATATCATACTACATGTTTTGAAATAGTGCCAATATGCTTTTTGCAATGAACTTCCCCCTTTTGGCTTTAGGGGTATTATTGTACCAACCTGTATTTAAAAAAGAGGCACAGTACTAAATAACTGTAATGCTGCTGCTGTAAATAATTATTATAATCAAATACCTGAACGTGGCATCCGAGCGAAGGTCTAGCGACGAGCCGTAGGCAAGGCTCGCGGGGGCAGGGCGCGCGTTGCTCTGTCGGCGGACACGCCCTGCCGGGCCATACCGCAGCCGTCAGACGTTGTCTGAGGACATGTTGCAAAAGTTTATTGTTGACATAAGATATGTGAGTACAAGTGAGTAAAAATAAACATTACAATTTAATTTTAAACTCAAATCAGAAATGACTTAATGTTTTAAGAAACAGTCGCCCGAAATCTTTTTGAACATTACGAGTAGTGGTTAGGGAAAGTTTGCGCATTGTAAACTTACAATATAATGTAACTATAATTTTGTCATTCTGTACACTTTATTTTAAACAATTCCAACGAAACTTAAACGCCTATGCTAGGATAGGGGAAGCGACAGGGGCAACGAATAGTCGAATGGCGGGTGGGATTCGAACCCACGACCTCATGATGATTTAGGGTATGCATTACGGCTGTAGTAAATTATTAGGCTATCGACGCTTCAACTTATTACTTAGGAAACAGGAAGATTTTATGAAAGAAGACCTAAAATTCGCTACTACGCAGTCAAGGTTATTTATTCAAAAGGTTTGCTGATACTTTAATTAGATGTCTAGGGCAGAGCTCCGTAGGGAGGTATACCTGGTGCGTCGCATGTGGCGTGCGAAGGTGGTGTCGCCGCACGCGCAGGCAGCCGTGTCCCAGGCGCCCCACTCGCCCAGCTCACAGTCCACGCCACACGGCACGTAGCACCACGACTCACGCGCCTCTGTCGCCGTCGCGTTCTGATAACATTAATACGTAATATACAGGTGTTAATGACATTAACATCCTGTATATTGATGGTTCATTAAACTAATATTTAGCAATGAGTAATTATTGTAAAGGCTATAAAATGTTACTTACGGGACAGAATGAGTCGTTAACAAACACCCCGTCACTGCGCAAGCATCGAACAGATCTCCTTTTTGTTCCTTCGCCACACGGGGAACCACCTGTGTAAGACCACAAAGAATAATTATTATATTAATGCTTCTGTAGCCATGACATACTCCCTCCGTCCTGTATTATGGTATACATTTCGCGATTTTTGTTGTCCGGAAATATAGTATATATTTGGAAAAAGAAAATACAATAAAACTAAAACTTAACATGACAAGTATATTATATTAACTCTTTTAGAAAAACTTTAATTAAAAAAGAATAATTTTGTTACGATACTCCCTAAATTAATGAAAAAAAGAATGAAATAAAAAAAGTCTTTGATTGCACCTTGTTTTAATTTGTTTTCTTTCATGTGCTGTAATAATTTTTCTAAGATACCATGACGTTGTTCTGTGGTCAATTGTTTATATTTGGAATCTCTTCTTTTTAAGTTTATCAATTCTTCTTCGGAATTTTCCATATTGATTTTGCAGCGGTACCAATTTTATTTATCATAAAAAACTGATCTTTGATCGTTAAGTTTTAAACCAAGAAGAACATGACACTAGCCTACTATATTAGGTTTTTTTTAGAATAAGGGAGGCTAACGAGCAGCGGGTCGGTTATATTAGTTTTAAAATATACTACAATAATGTAATGAATGTTGTCATTTGTTTTCTACATTAACGATAATCTATGATTTTTATTAATGTATACTATATTTCTGGACGGAGGAAGTATATGGTATTGTAAAGTATAATTTTTAGATTGTGATTTGATAATTGGACAAGAATCGAGACTAAAATTACATGGACGCCTCACATTTATACCCTGTCCCACATCTAAACCTATTTTTTTTATCAACAGCCTATATACTTTTCTTTCTAATTTAATTCTCACCTAGTGGTTGACAGTCATCCCAGGGTGCCACGTGCCAGGAGTAAGTGTGCGGCGCGCAGGGCTCCGCGCCCACCAGGTGCGGACAAGGAGATCCGCCATCATCCGCCGGACGGAGCACCACTCTAGTGCGGTCCCGACGGCCGCCCCACTTCGTCTGAATATAAAGTGAAGAATGATTATTGAATTTTACGAGTAACTTCGTGGGCGGTGAATATTAGTGAAGATGCGTTACGTTGAGTGAAGGAAATTCCGGTTCATGAAAGATAAGGAAAACATAATGATGGAGAGACATAATATTTAAAGACATAACATAGCATTATGGATCGATCTAGGAATATTTTTTGCCACCATTACTTTTGTTGGGTTGTACCTGCTCGCAGGGGCTCCATTCAGACCAGGCGCTGACTACGCAGTCGGCGGGGCAGGGCGCGCGGCAGATCGCTTCGCGCGCCGCCGGCTGTCCCGCGCCTCCCACTACGCACTCAGAGTCTTCTAGTTTCACACCGTTTGAGTCTTTGCAACTGAATAAATTTTTATGGTTAAATCACTTTTTAAACACTGAGAACATAACGATGTTGTGAGTTGAGATGATGTGAACAAAAATGATAATGCGTAACAACGACACATCATTTTTGTTCACATAATCTCGAGTTGGTAATTTTATTCTGCTTCAATCAAGTAATAGGGGAACCGAAAGGGACCGATTTTTTGGTTGTCGTGAAGGAGGCCTACGACCAGCAGCTAATATAAATTTTGATGTGTTTTATGTTATGTGTATGTACTAACATGACGGTTCTGTTTATGACGGCGCGACCGCAGAGCGCCTGCTGGGGCGCGCACACCGACCACTTGCCAATCACCCACACCGGCTCAGGTAGCACGCACGTCGCCCGCTGCAGCGTCGCTCCGCACTCCCTCCCGCCCGCAGAGCCCTCTTCTATCACCTCTCTGATTAAAAAAAATAGTAAAAATAGGTTCATTTTGACAGCCAAGTAAGAGAAAAAAAAAATTATGTCGTGAATTATTCAGTGAGATTTATCTTTAGTCCTAACTTGAAAATAACTCAGGTAACAACAATCTAGTGAATACATTTGATAATGACAGCTGTTAAAACGGTACCATTACTTTATGATGATTTGTGTTGCTTATTCGCATCACGTAATAGGGCCTAGTACCAATTGTTGTTACAACGGGATTGTTATTTTATGACGATTCTATAGATCAAATGCTGTTAGTACCTAGTACGGAATCTGAATGCTGCGCGGGAGCCGGGCTCTGCGGAGCAAGCCCCCCAGGGTGCCCAGGTCCCGGTGGCGCAGTCGCGCGCGCACCGCACGCTGCACGCGCCACGCACCAGCGAAGGGAACTCCTCGTCGTACGCGAATCCATCGGTGGACGCCTCACGGACACGTCGCGGACCTGGCAGAGTATTTCTGCTCATTGTAACGAGTTAGGAAGTAAGAGTATGTGGTGCACCGAATGTCACCACTTCCAATCAATATATCTATTGTGGCAAACCTATTACAATACAAATGAAGTGAGATAAATTAAAGTTAATATTAATTATACCAGTTAGTGGATGATATTTCTTGCAGACGTCCATAGGAACATCTCGACCTTTGGCCATGCAGCGAGCGGCTCTCAGTGCCCTTCCTTCACCACACTCCAATCTAAAATTTAACAAGATATTTAGAAAATTAAAAGTAATCAGAAGCACAAAACTAAAATTTATGACTTATAATACTAACCCTGGAGGTAAAATACAATCGGAATCAGCGGGCAGAAGCTCCAAGGTGACTGTCTTGCAAATACAAATTGGAACATCGGGGTCAGATGCGTCGAGATACCTGAAACATATTTGAATTTCTATGTTTTTTATGTTTTCTATATTTTTGACTGACCGGTTGGCGCAGTGGCAAGACACTTGCTTGTCGCGCCGCAGGTCGTGGGTTCGATTCCCACCCAAGACA
>DWLR01003419.1:0-13547 GCA_018246295.1 Papilio alexanor hazarajatica | reverse complement strand
TCGTCCAGTCGTGACAGTTACGTCATGACAATAGAGAATAGCGTTGTGCTTTACTAAGATTATTTTTTGTAATTTTTTGTTTTTTATTTATGTTATTGTAAGTATAAGATAACACAAGAGCAACAATGAAGAAATAAACAATCCTAGATCACATAAGTATTTATTTTATAAAAACCAACAAAAACAAGTCACTGTGTGGTACTCGATAACGACTCTTGGCAACACTATTTTTTTCGTAGGTATTTTGTTTACTTTATGCCTTGGCGTACAGGGCACGGGAATGGGTTTGAGGCGTGGCGCTCAAAGGGTTAACATCAATCGGTTTATTCAAGAATGTTGTACGCGGCCCATTTAAGAACGTATGATGTGGAGTCATCGGCAAAGGACACGGCGCGCATACAGAGAACCCCGCCGCAGCCACCTGCACCTCAGCACAGCGCTTGGCACGTGCACATCGTGCCAGTACAATGACACAAGGTGCACGTGTCCTACGAGGTCAGCCCGACCACGTTCGATCACTACAACTCGAGAGGTATATTCCATTAAGTTCAGGGAATATATGCATATTCCTTTACGAATTCGAAACAACTCTATGAGATATGAAGTTTGCTAGGCAGATAACAATTACTACGCGTACATCCGTCGCGTCGTATCTTGATTTGTGTCAATCAGTGTACAATCACAACTTATCTCTCTGTACATGTAATCAGTTCACAAAGTACCGGCCAACTTTGAAGTAACCTCCATAACGCCAATTGACATTGATAAATAATTATAGAAAAGTAATAAAAAAGAAAATTTAATAACCTCTCTAAGATGTTATCGTAGTTGGTGCTGGGAGGCCGTCCTCGACGAGGTGCTAACGGTGCAGACCACTTAGTGCTAATACTTGTGCTGTACGAGCCGTGTGGCTTACGATAACAGCCTAGCTTGACAATAAACCATAATAAATTTCAGAATCAAAACATTCGTAACAACAACCGTAAAATAATCAAATGGCACGTACATACTTCTCATGTAGATCAATTGTAAAACGTATATCCGTTTTTTGTCAGTATCACGTTACACATAGCGAATACAATTAAGTATTGATATACGATTGCAGAAGTTGCCCGAGTGTTATAAGAATTTAATTGATGTTATAAATATACAACCTACGCAGGAAAAATTTACGAGTAATTTTATAAAATATCAACCTAGTATTTTAAAAAGGCTTCTACGATTAGAACACACAGGTGCTTCCTTTTTTGCTATTATCTCCAAACTTGTTGAAAACGTTGTTGATCTTTCACAGTTGGAAATTAAACGGAATGTTTTTACAAATAAAGCTGTCACGTGCGTTTGATAAGAAGAATGAAGATACAACCGTTCGCTACACTCGCCAAACACACTCGTATCTAAATCGCGGAACTTGGGGCAGCTAACAATTAATTACGACTACGCTTGGTCTTCAAATTTTCATTTATTTTAAAACTTTCCCCTTCCCACCCTTACCTAATAAGGAAAAAGGATTTGACGGGGAAGGGAATAGGAGAACGAAATCTCAATGTTTCGGTCTGTCCCCTTCTCTGTTTAGTATGGCTAGGCAGCACATCTGCAACTCGCAAATGCTTGTTGCGGATGCCCTATAGGTAGGGGTCACTTAAGTTACCACTTGCTCGTTTGCCACCTACTAACGTGTATGGCCCCCTTAATCGACGTGTTTATGCAATCGCCGATCGTGCCGACAAACCCATGCGCGCTGGACAGGCCATGGATACGAGTTCAGCCGTTTGCATTCCACTGTATCATTCTTGTAAAGCTTTCTAATGGAACCTTCTTTTAATCTATCAAAATTAATTTTGATTGTTTTGGAAGTTTAAGCTTTTAAAAAGTAATTGAAATATATTTTTCATAGCTATTGCTCAATATTTAAAACTCAACCCGTTTTGTCATAGGTATAAAAGGATAATAATTTTATCGTAAAATTAATTCGACTTCACTACACTCAAGATTGGTAACTTTTTATGTCACTTCAATACTGAGTCCAAGACGCAAGTTCATTTAAAAGCTATCCTTAGCTTATAATATAAATTTTATAAGGCTAAGAACATAAACAGCTTTAGTCAATTTATAGACAGTAGGACAACACGAGGTGGTTTCGCCCCATAAACTGCCAATTACCATTGCCGTACGGCGACACTACAGGGGTGTTCGTGCGCAAAGTAGCAGTCAACGGCCGGCGACGCCACAGCGGTGTCGTGACCATAGTATCGCTTAGTGGCAGGCGACAGCACTTTAGTATCTTTTGCATACCGTTAGTGTTTTGTTTAGGTAACAATAAGTTTCACACATCGACAACTTTTCGTTTTAAAAGTACTTGTACGCTTTCATCATAGCATGATACGGTTGACAGACTTCCTAAAACTAAAACTAAACTAATACTTATTTCCGAATCGAATAAACGATACGGAAAAACTGCCATGTATGTTAACATCTTGGAAATTGTTTTTCTGCATATCATATGAAAGAGAAATACTAAGTAGCAAAGAAAATGCAAAAAAAAAAACAAATATATAAACAAATTTTGTATTTATTTACGTATGTATGTATATCTTCGAAATTTCATAAAAGTAGGAGAACAAGGTTGAGAACTTATGAAAACTAAGGATGAGATTAGTAAAACGTTAACAATTTATAATCTCCCGATACTGTCAAGTAATCCGAATTAGCGCTGCCGGCGTCAAGCGAATAAACTTTTACGAGATGGCGAACGGCGAAGTGTTAAGTTTGATTGTTTGTGTAATGCACGTATATGTTAAATTATAAACAATGCATGACTCCCGCAGCCCGTGCGTCTCTTCCGGTGCTATGGCGCTTATAAAATACATTTAAGCTATTTGTGAAGTCAATATTCTGATCAGGCGCGAATGGCACAGCGGCCAAGCTTTCTACGTGCTGCGACGGACTGATGCAACGGAACATTGACGGAGTTCCGTGACTAATCAACTGGAACTCGACGGATTTTTTTACTGCTGATGTTAAAATATGGAGACAATGTTGAAGAAAAGACTTCGAAGGTCGACCACGTCTCGATAAAGCATACCAGAGGTGCCACTGCTTGGGTTAATGACCCGATTCAACCATCAGACCAACCGGGGTGACAACAAGCGACAATCGAGGGAATTGGTGGTTTTAAAACATTTACATTTGTTACTAGTACATACTTCAAACAACAAAGTTTTTAAAAAATCAGTTCCCTCAGTTGTAGGCCTCGCAATTGCAAATACATATGTTTTTCGCTATCACAAATTGAAGTCGAATACAAATAGTATATAAATCAAAATACATTTGCATGTGCATATTTTCAGCCTCACTCCTGGTATGTTTTTAGCCTTTAATGACTTGAAGGATAAGAAGCGTTGAGTGTTCCGTGACGTGAGGCTAAAGTAACTCAGCACCGCTGTGCCATACCATACTAAATATCTACCTTTAAATGTTAAGGGAACAATTTAATTATACGATGTGTCGATTTGTATGCAATGTAACAAAGAATACCCAAATGTGTAATCGATATAAATATCGTATATGAAAGTTAGTACGGTGTATGGCCTAATGGCCTGGCCATTCCGAAAAAAAGTTTTTCTTATATGAGAAACTGGTCGGTTATAATCTATTTTGAAACTATGATTATTTAGAAGTAAAATAAGGTACGTTCCAATTTCAAAATTTCCCTCCACATTTTTTGCGAGCTAATTTAAATTATCGTGTCTCATTGAGAAATGGATCTGCGCCGGGAACATTTCCGCGCTATGATTTTTTACAATTTCAAGTGTCGCCTGAAGCCGGACGAATCGTACGATAGAGTTCAAATGGCATTCATGGATGAAGGCAACAGTGTATCGTTGGTATAACGAATTCAAGCGAGGTCGACTAACTTTGGGGGATGAAGAAAGAAGTGGTCGCTCTTTGACGGCTGTTACGGAAGAAAACGTGCTAAAAGTGAAAACTTTAATCAAAGAGAATAGGCGAGTTACGTATCAGGAGATTCAGCACATACTGCAGACCGGATCGGAAAGCCTTCACGACATTCTACATATGCACCTTCACGCGAGGAGGATAGTTTCACGCTGGGAGCCGCACAACCTCACGATGCTTAAAAGCAGGCCCGTGAGGAATGGTGCCTTGATATGATCAATAAATTTGAAGCAGGTTCGTCTCGGCGTGTTCACGACATTATTACAGGATCCAGAAACGAAGCGCCATTTGGGTGTTTCAAAACGAATCAACACCTACCGAAGTGAAGCGATCTAGAAACGTGGGGAAGAATTTGATCGCGAGCTTTTTCAATTTGACTAGCTATTTGGTGTCAATACATTTACGGAACCAAACAAGCATCAACGAATGGTATACTACCAAATGTTTGGCAGAAGTTTTCTCTGTTGTGAGGAACAAGCGACCAAAGACAGGGCTCCGCGGGCTTCTGCTCCACCACGACAACGCGCCCGCGCAAACCGCGCACAAAACGAGGGCTTTCCTGGACAGCACGCCGGTCCAACTTCTGGATCACGCCTTACAGCCCTGACCTAACACCATGTGACTACTTCTTATTCCCGAAAATAAAAAATCAGCTCATAGGGATACAATTTTCGTTGCCGGAAGATGCGCTCTCAGCGTTCGAGTAGACTGTAAACAAGGTGTCTGCGGCGAACGGGAAAAAGTGTTTCGATAATTGGTTTAGACGCATAAAACATTGTATAGAGGCTGGTGGAGAGTACTTTAAAAGATTTCATTAAAAAAAAACTTACCTATAGACTTTAGACACTTATTTTTATTTTCGCATAAACTTTCTGAGTGTCCCACGTACAGTACACATAATAAAGAAATAAGCAGTACCGTGCAGTCGTGACTTTGGGTTCTCGAAGTGTACGCGTGTTGTCTGCGGACGCAACGAAAGCTAAAACGTGATGAATTCATTACTACAAGTTTTCAATGATATAAATTATGTCAAGATGTCTGATAAGAATTAAGTAAATTAAAGACATGTTGCACTGATCCTTAAATAATATGCGATTGAAATCAATCAATTGATATTAAACAAGGAAAAATGGGAGTACATATAAAATGTTTTAGATTTAATTGAAAATTTTATGCGAGTTACAATGGGCAGTTATTTCTCTGCTGAATGAACCGCAAGCCGGCGCGGCTCGGGTTAACGGCGAGTAGTGCAGGATGCGGGGGCGGTGCGGGGCGGGGGGCAGGCGCAATTACGTTTACACCGACGAAGATGCATCTCGAACTTTTGATAGAAACGCAGTTCACCGGAAGATAATAAATGGTGCTAATACATCCAGATCTTGTAACATATTTAGGAATAGTTACAAAGGAGGTTTTAGTGGCTAAGTAACAGAACTGTGTCTTTTGGATTGGATTGGAATGGTATACAATAACCTAACAAATTTTAAAAAATTGCCATATAATAGTTACTATTCATTATATTATTCTAGCTTAAGATCTGCTTAGCTAGTTTTAAGTTTAAAAAATTATATTAAATTATAAATAAAGACAATGAGAATATTTATTGCGACAGACCATTTCAAAATAATCACCATGTATACTTTTTTAACCAATGCGAATCTTGTTTACCAAGAAACAACAAGTTGAATTTAAAATTAATTAGTAGATATGCATAATGAGAACAGATGTCAATAACAAAATAATTACGAGGCTTCAAGTAGAGTGCGGCAACGCAGTGACTAAGTAGCGATAAAGCTAAGAATACCCCGCGTCTGCGTAAAGTATGTAGCATATCACTGGGAACGTTATAACGATAAGAAGCAACTGGTGTTAACGCTGTCAGCTGCGGCGTACACCGACTACGACGTGAACAAGAACTAACGTGTAAAGGAATTAACACTTCGACGATAAGTGTCCGACGTCCTGATCTCGTCTGCCGTAATGTCTGCCCTTTCCTTCTTAAAGGTTAGCAATAACAATCGAAAACTTCTCTGGTTGTTGCTGATGTTTATAGAGGACGGTGATCAATCGCATTCTCAACGCTGTATTAGCTGTAGCATTGACTTTTTATTACTAAACTGCTTGTGTCATTTCCTGCCGTAAGGATTCACCTTACTAAATGTCGGCTAGTGTACTATAATTTATGTTCAACAATCAAGCAACAATATAATTGATGTTCTTAGTAATCACAATTGAAGTTTGCAAGAAATAGGCAATCGTTATGCTCAATTTATGGGGAAAATATGGATCAACCACTATGAAAGTTAATTTAAAATGAAACAATAAACCGAGAACTCAACTTCTCACACTTAAGAATAAAAATACATATGCTGTCGAAGGTTAATATTGGCGCAGCTGGTGTGGAGGTGCGCAGAACTGTATTTAAATTTCATTGTCTAAATCAGAGTAAAAAAAATAATTGAGTGAAAAATAACACCTATGAAAAGCAGGTGTAGTAGATACTATATTATAGATATAATATGATACTGATCCTAGAGACCTCAAAAATAATCAAATAGTATGGAATTTAAATCGATACCTTCTATTTAAATTGAATGCCAGTCGATTTTATACATTTTCTTCTTTCTTCCTTAGGACTTTCCATTCGAAAATACTAAAATCGTTTTCAACTACGTATCAAGGCAGTGTTTATTACATTGTCTTAGATAAAATGTATCGCAGCAAAGCTATCTCTGTGATTGGCAGCCGGCATCGTTTGTTACATGTTTATAAACAGACGCCCACACGTGTTGCGCCTCGTGAACAATGATATGACAAACATACACATTTTAACTAAGCAAAGCTAAACGACTGCTAATAATTGTAATAGAATTCTTCGCGTGCAATTGTCTAACCGCCGGTGTGTCCAGACCAACGAACGGGTGAAGTTCTAGGAAGATTCGTGTATGTAAAATATCAAAAAAATATTTTTGATAGAATAAACCATTTTCTAACTTACTATATCACATACAGTAATGGGATAAGATAATTTTCTCAGTCCCAGCCTGGAGTACGATGCAGTATAAAAGTGATTAACAATAAAGTAATTTTATATTTATTGCTATAAAGTATGATTTCTAACAGTTCATTTAATCTTCACCAATCATCTTCCACTATAAGCAAAAATATGTGATTACTTATTACATCAAAGCAGGGGCCAGCAATACAAAATTAAAAATAACAATAGGAGTATCATCGACTTGTATGTGCTTTGAAAAACTGCATCCATCAAGTGATTTTCGCGAATGAAATTCCTTAAATTTTGACAATTTAAATAGAGAAGGCCGCTTTAAATCCGTTTCATCATGCACAAACACGCCTAACTTTGTAACCGTTGAATTCCTAGATCGCCTACCGATTACTTAGTACTTTCTGATACAAGATTTTTAAGTTAGAAACACTTCGGTGATAAAATACCAACATACATAAACACTTGGCACCATTGCATCAACTAACTATACAGATTTAAAAAAATCAAACGATGAACTTTTTATGAATTCTTTTCCTAATATAAAGAAACAAAAACACCTAGGGGAGTTAATTTCGATCAGTAAGTGATCGAAACTGTATATCTTAAAGCAAGAATAAAGAAAGCAAGTCAACACGAAGACACTGCACAAGTGAACTGTTGTCACAGTCACAGGACATCTGCTCGCGACGCACCGCGAACCGCGTCTCGGTTGCAAACATCAACCCAGATATTACTGCCACGTCACCTTTGCACTAATTAACGCAAACAAGACACACCATTACCGAATTACCACACTTTTTTCGTTAAAAGTCAATAAAGTTCGAAATTAAAAGTACCGGTCTGATAACATCGATACCGACCGCGCGGAACAAACTCGCTTCGAGTTTTAAAATCCCACATCGGTCGCAACGCAAGCAACGGCCACGGCACGATTATTCGTTCGGTCGCGCCATTCGTTTTATAATCCGACCAATTTCAAGACACTAGTCAAGCGCCGGCAGGCAACGATATAAACTATCATTATAAATTCGTTATATCGTATTACTGGAACGCATTCCGTAAGATCGGAGAAACGTTATCCTTCTCTGTTCAACGCTCATACCTCAAAGAAACGCACGTGTCATGAAGAGAGATAGACATATCGGGGGAAAACAGCTATCTTCATCACGTGTAATAATGTAGTGACTTATAGTTTTGCCTATTTCCAATATACAACTTTAAATATATAGAAATAAAGTCTATTGTTGTGACACGTAACTAATGATGTTTGCTAATTTTAATGCATTTTGCTAATTCAGCGCCAATATTTAAAACTACACGTAGAATTGTTTTTGTCACACACCCTAATTGATTTATAAAAAATTAGAAGTTTTTATATATTCTAATTCTAAAAAATCGAGGTTTTAATCAAACTCAACAGCAAAACGTCAAGAATTTTGTTACTGCCATTATTTTTATATCTGTGCTATTTGTGAATAATGTATATAAATGTAAATTTGTGGTAAAGAAGATAAGGGGTAATTTCTTCAAGATCAACTAGGTTCGAGGGATCACTCGGGCCGTTACTTTGTCTACATATTCGGATATTCATTCCTCACTTCATGGAATGGAAAAAATAGCATTTATTTCGCGTTTAACATTGCGATTTGAGGATGTCGGGCATCCTCGAATCCTGAAAGCTGAACTTCGGCTTGAACTCATCAAATTTCTGACACTAAGATCATAGTTGCACGTGCCTGACCTACCAGTGTCTAATCCGATCAGTGATACAAAAACGTAATGAAAAATTAATCGTAACATTAGATTATTAGATTTACCTAAAAAAATTGCGTTTTAATTAATAGATGACTTACCGTGAAGGCACGGGAGGCACCTTGTCGGTCTGATCTACGTTTGCATTGCTCCACACATTATTATTGTTTATCAACTTGGCGACACGTAGTTTTGTCTTCTCTGGTTTCAACGACTGCGGCAGGATGCTCCCGCTGTGGGGAGGTTTCGGCGTTTGCTTCGGGGTGACAGATTTTTTCACGATCTGCAGAACGACACTTGAACTTTTGGATTCCCGTTGCGGCCTGCGGTCCACAAGATCGGGGGCTTGCTGCTTGACTCTGAGCGGCCGCTCGGGGTACGCAGGTCTATCCAAGCGGCCGACTGGCTTCGAACGCTCGATTCCCTTTTTCGACTTCAATTTTACCTCTTCTAAATGCGACACTATAAACGATTGATCTTAGATTAAGGTGAGTAAAAAAAATTGAATTTAAATAGATATGCGTATATATACAGATAAAAGTAAATACAGTAAAATCGTAGAGAAATGACCATTTATATAATAAAATATTTTGTACATACTTATTGTAATGTTCTTTATTTGCACCAAATGTTTTTAGAAAAAAATTTATAATTGTAGTTATATTTTTAATAAAAATTATGCTAATAAATTATAATAATACTATTATTTTAAAATACATTGTTACAACTATTAGTGTTGGCAATTCTAAATATAAATAAAAGTTATAGTGAATAAAGGTACAAATCGAGTCCATGACCGAAAAGTGGGTACTACGAATTTCCACGTTGCACCCGTTGACCCCGGCTTGAACGCCCTCTTCCTAACACTTAAAATTTCCCTTCATTATTTTTTAATATTATATCTGAAATTATATTTTATTATAATTGTATACAGAATTCTAAGAGTAAGAATTTTAATACATAAAATAAATCGACAAAAAACGTACCTGATCTAGGTCTGTTTCTAGTGATAGGTTTTGCCTCCGCGTTGCCTATTTTTGTGGTGTCTTCGACCGAGCGGGAGGATACGGCGGCGACCGCCTTGCTGCGCGAACTGAAGGTCGCTTTGAAAAAGTTAGCCGACAGCCGCTTGCGTATGGCTTGGTAGCTGGACTCGGTGTGAGGTTGCCTAAAAAAAAAGAAGAAAAAAAAAGACATCAGGGGACACCCGGGTTTGAACCGGGGACCTCTCGATCTGCAGTCGAATGCTCTACCACTGAGCTATATCCCCATCATATCGATTGTTGAAATTATCGTATTAAACTTAAAACTTTTAATATTTTGTCAATTCAAAAAGAGTTAATAGATGTCTCTGATACTAATTGTACTTATGGACGTTTCAAAAATGTGAAATTCTATAGGTTAGTAATTACATACCAAATGACAATACGACTTACTGGATTTTTATACTACTAGGCACTTCCGGCGGCTTTTGCTGCATAACCTCTTCGATCTGCAAATAATAAATTAGAGAATTATTATTGTGATGATGTTACCAATTGTAATAACTTTAGACAGGACACAGAAGGATTGCATCCTTTACGACAACTGAAATGAAGATGCGTATGTTACACTAGTCACCTACCATTATTTATTGCTATACAAACTAATGTAGCGGCCAATACAAACTACGTGATCTGTTAATAGTGCAGCACTGGTTATCGTGGCCGCTTGCTATTATCGCACCACCAAACTGTCGTCACTATCATTATTGATTACTGTTTGTATTTACCACGATAAATTTATATTCTCTTGTCCTTCGTACTCCTGCCCACATCTTAACTGTCTAAACTTTATCTTATGTTATAAAAAAGTCTTTCACTCGACTAGTTGTTTTAGATTACTCTTTTAACTCGTATATGGCAGTATATATTTTAAACATGCTTGGATTACATTTTTACACAAGTCTTCACTCAATTCAATAGTGTTGTGGAGTGACATAATAGAGCATACATCACGATGACAATATTTTATTTTTTCTTATTTATAAACCTTGGGTAAAATAACGCCAGCTAGAAAGTATGAGCATGAGTATAAAAATGTATCAACTCCCATTGATATCATTGCAGTGTTGACGATGACAATGTTTCCGTTCGGTTGTTTCTTTTATTATATGTACGTTTAAAGAATAAGCCTATTAATACTGACTTTGGTGCGAGATACTAAACCGAGTTTGACATTAGACGTGCCAACTGTGTCACATACATATATAAAGGAAAATAGAAACAGCAAGAGCTTTTACTTAACGACATCACAAAAGACGGGCGCGAAGTAGAAGTATTCTGTCGATTGGTGAGTAAGGTACCAGAGGGATTATTCTAGTCTTAGAAAAGGACTGGAAAAGAAAAGGATTTAACAATGGAGGGCCATCCCCTGTCAAATCCTTTTCCTATCCCCCATAGGAAAAGCACAATTAAAAGTAGGTAACACATCTGCAACTTATTTGCTCGTGGCAGTGGCGGACGGTCACTTAATTGTGTTTGGTCGAGCGCCATCTACACCGGAACCCACGCACTAAAAATGGAACCTATTTTTAAACTTGTTCCGTCTATTACACTTAAAATAATAATTTAGTAATTAAAAAAATGTATATATTTTATAGATTTAAAAAATGTTGGTAGCTAAAAGTTATTGAACATTTTAATAATGATCAAAATGTCAGCGACATACTTATTCTGTTTTTAGAAGGTACAGTAAATAAAGTAACGACTTTTGTTTTCTTTTACAGTTTTATTTGGATTTTATGCAGGATATTTTTATAATTAGGCCTAGAATACGAAAACCGTAATATCGTTCGCGTGTTAGACAACTAAAAGTTTTAGATAACAGATACCTTTGTTTATAATTAATGTTTATGCATAAGAGCGCACAGATTGCGGACGGCAGCTAACCTCGCGAGCCCACTACGTATTGTGTCGTGTAATAAACAACTACAAATTAGCTGGAGACACATAAATTTCCCGATCGGGAAATGCTTCAGTTCAGACTACGAACATAACTTAAAATGAGAAAGAATAAGAAGCTTTATTCAAATAACAATCCATTTCAATGTATAGAGAAACGTGTATTGTGTAATTGTCTATTGTAATCAAATTTAGCTAGGTTTTACCACGTGTACAGAGATCCAATTTTTTTTTTTCTTAAAAAATCTATAAGCGTGTGAACCCGCTTTGCGTTTCTGTCTTGGGCCCCCGTCGCCCGGGCCCGTCGCCCACGTCCGCACTTCCGACGCACAATCCTTTCAGTCGTCGACCTCACTCCACTAATATCATTTTCCTTTTCTGGATTCACCAAATATGTAAATTTTATCTTTAAAAATATTTACTCGCTAAAACAAACGCAAGGCTAAAATCAGTATAGACACATTGCTAACATACCAAAGACAGACAATGTTTGTGTAAAAGTTGGTCTTGTTCGTGTCCGTGTAATCATAAAAGTTTATTACATAATTATTTGATTACGACTGAACCCAATTTGATGAATTTTGGTATTCATAGAAATGAAGTAATATTTTTTAAAATGTCAGAAACTAGGAAGTGGGGGACGAACTCTATTTGTATATGATGAAATTGTAATGTCCACCTTCGTCTTCTTATTAAGGTCCCGTTCTTTTTGGATACGAAAAAGTAAAAGGAGTGTTTCATCCATTGTTAACATTTTGTATTTCGTTTCTATTGCAGCGGTCGAACCATATGCCTGGATGGCGCGTGACCTTGATCTCGGAAACTTCAAGCGCACCAACCTATCTCATCGCGCGTGACGTCACGCACTCGACAATCGGACAAATGACACGTTATCCTCTTTAAAAGCTACATATATATTACAAACGAAATTTTGATTCATATAAAGATGTTATGAAACTGGCAACGTATAAATGTACGAGTCAAATCTTGCAACTGAATTTTAAAACAGTTATGGTTAATCAATTGAGATAAAGTTTTGATTTAAATTTAATTTAGTAATTTAGGTCAGTTATTGCGTAATTTTTAAAATATTAATCGCAGTAGTTCTAAAGTTTGTTGACAAAGTCTTTGTTGAAGCATTGACGAATTGGCACATTCAGGGATTAAGAAAGTTCTTACAGTTCGTTTTATATTCAAATTCATAGAGGTGACTGAATCAATAGCTAACTCATAAGTCGACTGTAAGACTTGACTATAAGTGACTTATTTGACTTATAAATAAAATTATATAAATCTGAAGTCGGTTTGTTTTTTGTCAAAAATTTTAATATATGTACGTTACGTTGTGTGTTTGTTTTCATATTATTTTTATGTAGTTTTTTTTATAGCAGCAAAGAAAACTAATATAATATATTACTCGCTATAGCGAGTAGGTAATTAAATCTCTTGTTCGTGTATTATCATTATAGAGTAAGAAGTTCCAAGCGAAACAATATTGAAATAGGCAAAGTTAATTTGTCAATGAGAAAGAACAGACTTAATTAATGAAAATAGATGTCTATTTTTTGTTCACATACGGAGCTGCTTTTCATGAATGAAATCGACGTGCTCTGCTGTCCTCGCTCCTATTGCGCGTTTAATTTTATGTTAATTGCCGATATTCATTCACCGAATGCCGCGGAAGGGCGGCCTTATGTTAATTACTAATTTCTTGATCACGTGCGAGATTGTCCCCTGCGGCGGGGCCGCCATAATTTAATAAATGGTGTACAAAAGATTGTGGAAACAAAGTCATTGATACTGGCGCGTTTCATAAGTCAACGTTTCAATTTCTTGTCAAAAACTAAACCAACTTCAAATTTATTTATATATATATATATATATAT
>DWLR01003418.1:0-13549 GCA_018246295.1 Papilio alexanor hazarajatica | reverse complement strand
TATATATATATATATATATATATATATATCGTGGCTATTTCGTTGAATTGATCATTTCATGATGTGGCAGATTATTTTATGAAATGGTTGTATTTCATCATATGGCTTTCTCAAACTGATTGCATCGTTACATCAACGTTTAATGATATGTCAATCAACGTTTGGACATATCATTAATGTAGGATTTCCATGACATCAAAGGTTTATTTACATCGAACTATCTTCCATTATTGTAATGAACATAGAGCTCTTAAGTTCAAAAACATTTTTAAAGTTCTATTGTCACTTTGTTGACTGACCAGTTTGTGCATTGGTAACATACTTGCGTTTTACGCCGCAGATCGTGGGTTCGATTCCCACACAGAATAAACATTTGTGTGCATGAAAATGTCTATTTGCCTTGAGTCTGGATGTAAAGACCACCGGAGGACGGGCAGCAGCGTCCCCTTCTTAGCACGGTGGAACACATTGTGATCGCCAACCCGCCTGCCAAGCGTGGGGATTACGGCACATTTCCCCCCAATGATGCGATTAAGGGGGGAGGTCATTGTCATCATTGGAAGGGATTGTCACTTCGAAGCAGTTTTTGTTTTTATATTCTCCGCCTGGAGTGGACTATAAATACAGTGAATCTTTTTACTCACCTATTGAAAGACCACGCACTGTTCCTGAGAAAATTAATAAAGAAATTTCGTAAACATTATGATCTTATGTTATTTAAACGTCTTTATTCCATACAACCAGCAAGGACGGTAGTTTGGCGTGTATATGTTGCCCTAGAAGAGCGAAGACACAAAAGGACGCTATCGTCCCCGATTCACACCTTGACTCAGTGTAGTGAGTGATGCTTTCTGTAGAAGTTGCGTTAGCGTAACCCCTAGAATTGCAGTCCAAATTACTTACCGAGGAGGTTTTAGTTGTTGCGCAATCCTACTAGTTAGGAATCCCTCCTCCTATTTAATAATACAATAATTTGTTTCACTTGAATTGAAATGTATTTCGATTTGAATTCCTCGTTTAATACAGTTTATATTCTTTCGAATACTACGTGTACTAAATTATTCTGGTGAATATTATATTGGACCACACATCTCTCATGCGTAATCGACTATGCTGAATTATTGGAAAGGTTTATGACATTTAGCAACATTTATGGTACGAATATGATCGTTATTTTTGGTCAGAAAAACATAATACTTTATTTGTATAAAGTAAGTTTTTTTTTTACTTGTTTGGTAACAAAATTTAGATAACACGATAAAGTTGATTAATGACATAAGACAAAAAAGAAACAAAATTGGTAATATATATATATTACCAATTTTGTTTCTACAAAAAAGAAAGACAAAAAAGACAAAAAAAGAAACAAAATTGGTTATATATATATATATATACTGTATCATCATAAATGTGGGCTAAAAATAAGAAATACATGAACAGTATTATTAAATAACAAGCTCCGCATAATATCAATTATTTTTTAGGCATTTAACACTCTCGCAGGAACCGTTTGTTTTTCAATAACTTGACATTAGATCAAAGTCGATCCCTAGATGATGCTGCCTAGGCGGCTGGCACTGGCTGGTGCTGGGACCGCGGATGTGTGTAAAAGCGTTACCGTAAGTCCATCGATATGCGCGGGAGGAACAGTAGCGGTATTTCCAAACCAATACGACTTATGGGCCTTCGAGGAGAGAGTGCACTTTTTCCTTAGAGGCTGGCAACGCATCTGCAGTTCCTCTGGGGTTGCAGATGTCCATGGGCCGACGCCCATGGACGTCGGTTCCCTTAAGGTTAAGCGACCCGCTGCTCATTTGCCCCTTCATTATATAAAAAATGTGCGGTTTTAGTCGGTCCATATTCGACAGAATTCACTCTCGCTTCCGCAAACCCTGATTATACGTAGGCAATCCCTCACATTAAGAAAGATCAAATTTTTCCTTGGAACAAGCTCTCTAGGTGGGAACTTGTAATGCCTGTTTATATGTGTAAATAAAAGTAGTTCTGAGAAGTATGCTAGGCGTCACTCTAAATGATAGGATTAAAAATAGCATTGTAAGATAAACGAGTGCTTAAAAGACGAACAATTCTTATTACAACGTCAAGCACACCTTTCAAGGTATGCTTCAGTAGTTCGGACATGTTGGAAGGATGAATGAAGAGACACAAGACAAATTCGTGTTGCAAAACTTAGTTGCAGTGTTAATAAGGGACGATCCAGAAAAACTTATGTTGATCAAACTAATGACATCCTGAAGAAAAGCGATAGAAAGAATGTTATATAAGAGTGTTACGCTACGTTAAAAGTATATATCCTTCGGTGAATATTTGGCTCATATTTTATTTTATTTAATGAGAAAAAATATTCAAATTATTAAATTAAATTCAATTACATTGATGTCGGATATTCTTTTTTCAATGTAATGTCTTTAAACCAAATAAGGCACAGCATTCTTTGTACTTTTTCTTGCTCTTGCCAATTATTGCTTTATCAATTTAAGGTATTTGATGCCTTCAACTTTACTGTTAATAGGCTTTAGTAGCTTGACTATATGTGTCTATATGTGCATATATGTGTCCATCAAAGTTACGCAGGCCGACAACTTGTAATGGTATATCGTAATCAGATTGACATTAAATTAGCTGTACCTACATAAAATCAACTGTACATCAATTTAATTTTATTTTATTACTTGAAACTTTTAAATTACAAACTGTAAACACAATTTATATTTATTAAAGTAAACAACAAGCAATATTAAAAGACGTCAGAGACGGCAGAGAATTTCGCATCAAGTTGCACAGCAACTGCAAATGTTTTTAACGAAGAATATTTAATTACAAATAATTGCAGTACTTCCGCTGGACAATTTCTAGATTTATTATTACATCTGAAGGCTTCTTTCCATATTATTTTAAACCAATTTCTCGATGCTTGACATACTTGACATAATTGACCCTTTGTAGATATCATGTTAACCCTAGTTACAACCAAATAATAACTAAAATTAATTAATATGTCGACATTAGTATTTTGCTTGTTATTGACAAAGCTCCAGTTTGTTTATAACTTTTCGTGAATTGAGAGTATAACATTGCGACACCAGCCTTAGACAATTTGAAAGGCCACCTTGAACACCTTTAAAATAAAATGTTCATATTTATATGGACAGAAAAAGCTTATTTACTTATATGTGTACAATGTTAATAGCAATAATGTTTCATATTATTATAATAATAGCAACTCGCCTCAGCTTCACTCGGATAGATAGATAAATAAAAAATTAAATATTGGTAACTCGCTGATCCCCCTCGACCTGGTTCCCAATCTGTTGTGGCGGTGGGGCTTTGTAGCCGTAGGCAGGTCACCCACGTTGAACCAAGAGCCGTTCCGTGGCGCAGATAAAAGAAAGATTTTAAACGTAGTAGTAAATTAAGTAGTAGGTAATTAATTATTTATACTTTCTCCTCAGAAGTCCAATTTGCAGATCGTTTTGCATATCGTTGATCCATTTTCAATTAGTTTAATAAAACAATTACACACGAAAATACAAAGATCGCGCGGGGCGGGCAATTTCGAAAGAATTCCGTTTGACGTGCTTTATTCTATTCCATTTTATATACATACCCGAGAAAAGATAGCCAGATGTTACAACTTTCGCAGAAACGGAACGTTTATTATCGAGTGACATTTAGTGAGCGAATGATTATCTGTCATAATTGATTGACTGTGGTTCAAATTTCTAGTTTATGAAGTCCTGGTTTGGTCTACGTTTTGTAATACGGATTCATTTAGACCATGGTTTTAAAGATTAAGCTAGACTACGTAGTTCGGGTTTAAACCATGGTTGTTGAAATTTTTTGTAATAAGGCGGATTGAGTCCACCTTGAAGGCGAGTTGTTGGTCTGCGGGAACTAAGGAGCCCCCTACTATCATCTCCAAAGGCGAGAAGGAGTCTCGGAGGATGAGGATTGTAAGTATTGCGGTGCGCCAGTCTCCGTCGACTAAGCGGGGTCGCATCGCTGATGCGACGTTGGAGTAGCTGCGAGGGGGAAAGGTTGAAAAAAAGGGATCATCTTTTTCTTATATTATTAGTATAGATTAATAGTAGTCTTGTAATAAAAGTAAATTTTACAACTTTTTAGTGATATCTCCTTAATTACAGCAATTTGAAATATAATATTCCATTTTTCGTAATTGTCAAATCTCCGCGAAACCCTTAAATTTGTTTTTAATTTATTATTTTCTCATTAATTACCAGTATACAGAGAAGAAAATAAATCAATAATTTTGATCACTTTTTATTTCTGATTCACATTTACGAAACAAACAAATTTATTTTTAGAGGGAGACTTAAAAAAACTCATTAGCGCAGTGTTAATTAACTAATTGGAAAAGTTCCAGCTTATAAAGAGATGAAGTAAACATTGGTATTCAGAGTAATTTAAAAATATCGCGATTTTATACCTAAGTGCTAATGAGCTAATATTAATTAAATTTAATGGAAAAAGTGACGATTTCGTCTTGGTGGAAAATCACTAAGGCATTGTCTTATAGTTGTTATCGAAATCCATTAAGCTTGTCCATATTCATCCGAAAGTGTTTGTATTATTTAAGGAGAGAAATGATTGGTTTGTTTATTTCGATTTAATTCAAAAACTACAATACCGATTTTAAAAATTATGTTACGAATAGAAAGCTATTCTATTAGTGAGTACCCTAGGCTATTGGGGAATTGTTTAGGCGACGCTGAAGTGATATCATATTATATCTTTATAAAACAGGAATTTGACTCATCAATCAATACACAGTCGAAGCCAGTGGATGTAGAAACATGAAATTTGATGTTCGTTTTTTTTATGCTACCTAACGTTTTTTATTACCTTTGTGGGGTCCTGTGTAACCTGCTGCAATGGTTTTTGCTTTGTAACTTTGGTGCGAGGAAGAAGAATATAAACTACTGAAACTGTCAAACCTTTATTAATTAAAAATAATGTTAATTTATATTTTTCATTAAAATAGCCCCGAAGGGTATGAAATGTGATTGATATTTTTAATTAGAAATATGATGCTGCTGTATTTATTGACGCCAAAATAAATATTTAATAGCTCTTTAATACAAATAAAATGAAGTAATTTTGTGCTGTGTTAATGCGGGCATTAAACACGGGCAGTAACATCGTGCCATGGAATGCGCTATATTGGGCATTTCTCTCGTCGCCAGAGTTTTTATGTGGAATTTTGACAACGAAGCACGGGTGTTGAACATAGGACTATACATTATGGAGCTCGAGTGGAGGTGGGCAGGACATTTGGCCAGACAGACCGATGACAGGTGGAGGAAGTCGGTACTGGAGTAGTGGCCAGAAACCAGTCGGCAGACCACCAGCCACAGGGGTCGATGAAGTTGTGAGAATGCAGGGGAAGACCGAGGATTCGATTGGCTCAAAACCGGAAAGAGTGGTGTGACAGGAGTAGAGGCCTATATCCAGCAGTGGGTCGGTACAGGCTGATATGATAATGATGATTTAAGTTCGACCTTTTTAGTATGTCACCAATATGGTTCGCCAAGGACGAACTCTACTAACACTGCCACTCACTTCTGCAACATAAATTTGTATATAGAAATACGTTGAACTTAATTGTTGAAGTTATTAGCGCATAACACTATATTTTAGTTAATGAGATTCAGACTACATAATATCTCCCTGTCACATTTAAGACTTCTGTGAAAAGGAGTGTTTCTATACCTGTATCTATGATTTAAAACAAGAGATGGTTAAGAAAGACAAAAAAACATGTTAAATTATAAATATTTAAATATTCCTTAGGGCCTCTTAGTGAGAAGGCAGCAAGTGCGGTGCCGATGGCTAGTCATGAAAACGGTAAATCATCATCCATGAAGTTCGTATTTAAATTATTAAAAAAGAACCAAAAAGATGATTATCCGTCGCAACGCAAACTAATTTTGATATATCACTGACGATGCAAGCTTTTACCTTTATTTGCAGTGTATCTATGATATGTTAACAGATGTTTTCGTTGCGGTGGATAATCGTCTTGTTGCTCCTAATTTTAGAATTTAAATTCGAATGTCATGGGCAAAGACTTACTGTTTTTCATTATTCGCGCGGCATGTTCCTATAGTTTTATCAACGTTGGCTTATATAAAATTTTACCGCCAAACTAATTACGTTGGGTCTCTAATTTTCGTCCTTCCCCAAGTTTATATCAATTTCAGTTGATTTGAATAGTGGTCAGTGTCATATTCGTGTCGGCTAATCTTTCGTATGTGCATGCAGTGCACTAGATATGAGACTGAGACTCAGAACTTTCAATTCTATTGGGATAGGAACAAAAGTTTCGGAGTGCAACTCGCAACTCGCCAAGCAAGGCCTGTCTGTTTTTTTTTATTTTATTTTGTAACTAACCAACAGTGAACATAACAAATACTTTTGTACAAAATTTTCCGAATATATTCTGTTACGTACACCTACGTATAACAGGTCGGTACATTTTATATTTACAAAATCAGTCTTTAAAAGCAACACACGTTGCTACTATAAACAAAACCAAAAAAGTTATAATTATGTCGGTATTAGGAATAAGGAATCAAAATAATTAATTAATCGTTTTTTTAAATCAATGAGGGAACCGGAAAACAAGTGAATTCTGTCGTAAGATCAATATCGTAGGCAGCTTCTCTTTCATTCGATGTCGAAATAATCAACTCAGTCCTTCATTTGAAAATCTAGACGAATGAGTATTTTAAATGTACCTTAATGACATGTTATTATGCCCAATAGAATAGAGTAACCTAATACTCGCTGTTTAAGTAAGACTTTTAACTAGAATAATTTTAATATCACCTCAAAAACAACTTTTATAATTAATTCGGAGACGAGAAATAAGTCTCATAGCACGGAACAATTGACTTTCAACAGCAGTCCCCGATGAAGGCGATGTAAGATAACTTTTTTCACGCTACTGAAGTCGTTGATAGCAAAATTTTCATAATAGTGAATATAACTGTTTTATTTATGCAAGAAAGTAGAAAAACAAAAATAAACACATAGTCACAAGCGCGAATAGAAACTGAGCCGCAGCGAAGTCTGAGCTAAAACTGGCATGGATTTGGTTCGTTCCGGCAAATTGTTTAACAGACAGGTCACTACATAAAACCGCATCGAATATGGAGCAAACTCTTTGACTCGTTTTCGCATCGTTTTCGTGTCAGAGTGTGCTATAGTCGATACGCTTCGCTTTAGCAGCAGTATGCTACAGGTGTTAATTTGCGTAAATCTCAAATAAACTTCAATTAAAATAAATCCAATTAATTTGCAATAAAGCTCAACATATACCTTATGTGTAAATACAAACGTACACGTTTTAAATATCCAACGTGCATTCATTTCTTAGTCATGGACGGAATTTAATGTAGGTAGTTTTGTGAATTTGAAAAGATGTTGTTCGATTCCTATTTAATATGCATCGTGTACTGCGTTATATCCGGTCAACGTATAGGTACCTAAAACTGTCAGCTGCTGTAGTAGTCTTCATAAGCCACGATTGATGTTTTTTTCTATTATTGATTATACCGATCAACCATCTTAATCAGATTCAAGATTAAGTGATATTTTTAGAAAACTTAATTAACAGTACTTTTGTCTTTTACATTTAACAATACTGACAGATAAGAATATTTCGCTTAGTAACATGAACTCGAACAGAATTTGATTTGTCCATTTGATATAGGTATTCCCGTAACATAAACTAACCATTTATTTTTCACCCAAAACTGGACCAATAACAAAAAAAAAAATAAAAAATTTATTATACAATGTAAGTTATAACTGCAAAGAAAAAATACTTAAAACATAGCATATTTTTCCAAATTTTCCCGAAAAATGGGTCGGTTCCGTTAAAAATGGAATCAAATGAGTTTTAAATAGAAGCGAATAATCAATAATTTTCTCACTGCTAGAACGCTACATAATTCTAAATATCGCCCTATCTTTAAAAAAGTCATCTGACATTAAATAATTTGCGTGATTGCTTGACTTTAGAGAACAACTAACTATTATATAATTAAAGTCAACATAGATCTAAAGTAATTAAGGCCGTTAATTTTTTTTTAATTGTAACCTTCGCGTGCAAATAATAGCAGATAAAAGATTTTAACAAGGTGAACCGTATTCAATTTGTGTAATCGTTTATACACAGTATTATAATGTAAATAATAATCTATGAATATATATATATATATATCCACAGATTATCCTATATATATATATATAAGTATTCAGCCGAGTTCCTTCGCGGTATTCCACTTACAGAAAAATTGCCCTGTTCCTTGCGACAAACTAAACTCCACCTCCTTCTTACAAATAACCAATTAGGGCGCTATCGATGTTTTGACAAAATAAAGTAAAATCTGTGACGTACCTGCACTGTACCCCTGACTATTGTTATCGCCGCTGTCTTTGTTTTCCGCTCGGGAAGTTTTACGATCTCTGCCATTCAGTCGAAATCATTATTTGCGGATACTCTATTGTTACAACATTGACCGACCTTTTTTCATTCTAACACATTTAAAAGTAACATCCTATTGGTTATGGTTTATCCATCAACGTCTCAATGCGTACGAAACGTTCAAACAATTGTCTCTTTTAAAGTGGAATACCGCCAAGGAACTTGACTGTACATACGGTGTCCCGTAATTACATTGGATCGGATAATCCTAATAGTACAATTTACAAAATGACATAATACATCATTCGAATAAAAACAAAACATTAAGAAAATCTTGTTTGGTGTAACAATGGTATTTACCATCCGAGTGTGGCTCACGCTGTTTTTCGCCTATTGCATATATATATATTATATACATACAAGGCAAGGATAGTTTGATTTGGTACAATATGATTAAGGGAGAAAAGCAATATCAATTAATAAGAAATAAAAATATTTAGAATATAGTCTTTCAAAAAAGTATGAAACAAGTTGCAACAAGATTTTTACTTGACATTCTGTCAATTCCGTAAACCATGTAACTATTCCCTTCATA
Source organism: Papilio alexanor hazarajatica (assembly GCA_018246295.1). NCBI lineage: Eukaryota > Metazoa > Arthropoda > Insecta > Lepidoptera > Papilionidae > Papilio > Papilio alexanor. The sequence continues at coordinate 4,481 of DWLR01003418.1, read as the reverse complement.
AATCCTCACTAATTTTCCTTTTGCATAAGCCTAATAAATTACATTTTCAAAACAGTTATAGAGATTGAAATAAATTGAGATTGTCAGTAGCATTTGAAATAAATAAGTAGCGCAACTGAGAGCATCTTAGTAGAGTTAGTCGGAAAAGTAGAAGCTAAGTACCTGAAAGTATTGAATATCTTACGAGGTATTGTCGAGAAGTAGAGAGCTATTTCTTTCTCGTTTATACTTGATACAAAACTAACACCCCGCCCCAACTTTTCTCGTGTAAACAAATAAAACTAAAGCCTAGGTTACTCGCTGAAGAAGAATAACTTTTTGCTATTATTTGACTTTTGAGTTAACCGAGAAAAACATATAACACTGTTTGATAATATTTATTCTTTATTTTTTTACAGGCTGTCCCGTAATTAATGAATAATTCTGGAACTTCAAATAGTAAACCTAGCTATCGCTCCAAAAAAATCCCAAAAAATAAGGTACCCAAAATATGAAGATAAAAAATACACAATGCAAATACAATTACAAAAAGAATGAATGACACAGATCTGATACCGAACAGATCAAAATATATTTTAAATATTTTTATATCTTATTAATTTATGTTGCTCGTACTCTTCTCTCCCTTAATCATATTGTACCAAATCCAACTAGCCTTGCCATGTACGAGTATAAGCAATAGGCGAAAAACAGATGGCGTGAGCCACACTCGGGTCGTAATTACCATTGTTACACAAAACAAGATTTTTTTTAATGTTCTGTTTTTACTCGTATTACCATTTTGTATACCATTTTGTAAGTTGTATTAGTGGCGGATTTTTTTTTAAATAGTTTTCCACTTAGTTTTTCATATATTTTTTTACGAAAGACTCTCAAAATTTGCCAAATTAAATTTTGGTTAAATCTCGTGGTAAAAATTTAAGTTAATATTTCAGTATTTTTTGTAAAAAATAAATGCTTCAACTAAAAGGTTACCTTGAATTTATTGTATTGTGTTTTTTATGAGCGCTTGATAGGTGTACTATTAGGATTGTCCGATCCAATGTATTAGGTGTACCGGAAAGTTTTTACCGGATTTTTAAATGAAAAGACAAATAATTTTAAAGAAAATTAAAAATGGTATTTATTCAAAGTATTGGCCATTCAATTCTACACACTTTGTCCATCTTTCTGGCAAATGATGAATGCCATTCCAAAAGAACTGCTTGTCCTTTGAGCGGAACCATTCAACGACCCATTTTTCGAGTTCTTCGAAATTTGCAAAGTGCTGCTCAGATAGTGCGCGCCTCATTGATGCGAAAAGGTGATAATCGGACGGAGACAGGTCCAGAGAGTACGGCGGGTGTGATAATACGTCTCATCCAAGCGATTTTAATACCTCTTTCACCGGTTTTGCTGTAATTGACAATAAAATCACTTTACCGTGTCTTCGGGCCTATTCTGGACGTTTTTCAATCAATGCATAATTCAAATTGATTATTTGTTGTTTGTAGCGATCAGTATTCACTGTTTCACCAGGTTTTAGAAGTTCGTAATACACCACACCACCCTGGTCCCACCAAACACAGAGCATTGTCTTCTTTCCGAAACGATCCGGCCTTGGAGTTGATGGGCCAGATTGGCCAGGCGATAACCAAGATTTTTCACGTTTTGGATTTTCGAAAAAAATCCATTTTTCATCACCCGTCACAATCCGATGCAAAAATGACTTTCTTTCGTACCGTTGAAGCAGCATTTCACAAATAGTTTTTCGATTTTCCATTTGTCTATCATTCAGTTCTGTGGCACCCATCTTCCTAGTTTTAAAATCGTAAGCGGTCGCTAATCGTTTCTTGTGCCACATTCAACCGTTCTGCTAATTGTTTTTGAGTTTGGGTTGGGTCTTCGTCCAATAACTCCTGCAATTCTGCGTCCACAAATTTTGTTGATCTACCTGAACGTCTACTGTCTGTTAAATCAAAATCCTCACTTTTAAATTTTCGAAACAACGTCTCACACGTTTTTACGCTTGGAGCATGGTCTCCGTAAGTTTCTACCAACAAACGATGACTTTCAATGGCCTTTTTCTTTTGATGAAATAAGAAAAGCAATGATGCATGCCGCAAATGTTCTTTGTCAGGTAAAAAATTCGAAATATTCACATAGCTACAACATTATAACACTATTATTTAGTCAGAATGGAAATGAGTAGTTTTTGAAGGTTAATGAAAGTAGAATAAAATGATATATATACCAACTTATTTTATTCCATACTGACGGCTAGCGGCATCAGTGAGAAAAACCGGTAAAAACTTTCTGGTACACCTGGTAATTTCGATACACTCCGTATACTACTTATGTACCTTTTATCCTATGGGTATAATTTTTCATTGGTAAATAGATAAGAATTTTCTGAGCGTTGTCGTCGTGTCATATTCATAATTTAATATACAATTTTTAGCAAAAATCCTAATTTAAGATAGAATGAAAATTAATATCAAGCTATAGAGATTTAAAACTTCGGGAAAGTACTGATACAACTTTCCCGAAGAGGGTTGGCATCAGGCAGGCAGGTGGTCGTCCATGAAAACCATAGTCAAAACCAGTCACAGTACCTATGGACTACAGTAGAGTCCACTACATATGGAAGAGTAGCGCATACTGTGCCGACCCTGCGTCCAAAAGATGATACAACTTTATAGGTCCCGAAATATTTAAACAAGGCCTTATGTTTCAGAAATAGACAATGAACAAATATGAGCATGTTAGTTAAATAACGTAATAGTATATTTTTACAACTTAATATTGTTTTTCGAATTTATATAGTATTACAAAAGGTTGTCGCCGATAATTTCGATTTTATACAAAATATTTTCAATGTGTTGAAAAAAGAATTGGTGTGACCTGGAAGACAAATTGATTGAGTTACATTTCCATAATGTTAAAGTATCCGGAATCTCCATTCATTAGAAAATTTAATGTTGTCACTTAAAGTTTAAGTTTCTTTGCCTTGTCCCTAAGAACGTAGAAAAATAAATATAGTCACAAAATTTCCAACAATATCTAAATCAAAAGTTGTATAAGTGTAAACCACATTTTAAATGTCAACAAGACATTTAATTTTTGTACACTCCATAAGGAATTGTCGATTGCAAACTACTGCATTGTTTAAGAAGCAATGTGGCCATCGATAAACAACCATAATAAATAAAATGGAACTTTTATTCAGTCGCAGCTAACAAATACCTTTCATGTACTTATTGTTTTCAGGACAAAAGACTTATATTTTTATTTATTCATTTTAAAAAATTCTTTATAACATTGGTCTATCTTATTTTATATCAAAATATTTTTAAAAAATCCAAAGAAAGATGATTCTAATTTTTAAGCCAAAGTGCGAAATCCATAGAAATTTAGATAGGTAATAAAAATATATTTCGAGTTTGTCTCATACAGGGAACCTAACCTAACTCAATAGCTTCAAGTGCAGTACACCCATGTCAGTAACTGCTTAGAACTTGTACAAAAGTGGGCCAGTCCAACTCTACACAGGTTGTTAATGATGGATATACAATAAACGAAAACACAACCTCTAATACAAAGAAACTAATCACATAAGTGAATACACAAAAACAAAAAGTAAAAATTTCTAACAAAGTAAATAATTCAAATATTGTTCAAGCTTAAAACAGCTGGACTAGAATGAATTGACCTTGGCCTTGACCGCAGCGAAAACATGGAGGTTGCCGATCAAAATAAATGACATTAAAGGAACGGCAACGCGTAGAATCTCCGATGTAGGACATTGGCCTTTTGACTTTTTTTCTGTCTTGATATATAGCGTGTTGAAAATTACGTATAATAAAATGGTCCTGTAACTACACTATTGAAGATATTTAGCTGATTTTTTGTGTACAGCTTCGTAAGGTTACATACTATGCGTTGTTTTATTGTGTATCCGTCATGAACACCCTGTATATCACGAGCATGAGTGTTTTTAAGTGAATTAAAAAAGGAGGAGGTTCGGATTCTGAGTATTCCGTTGTATTTTCTTATATTTGTTGCTGCAGAACTTTATCAGTAATTAACCGATTTCAAAAATGTTTCTTTTTTTCGTAACAGAACATTCGCAAGTATATCTCATACTCCCGAAATTGTTGACGAATATGTCTACCTAGAACAAACTGTCCAGTAAGGTAAGTTCAACAAGATCGAGAAGGAGAAACACCGAATCTAACTCGGATGGGCAGCGGATGGGCGCAGAAAGTTGCGAGATATCCTCTCGTCTCAACGATGTTTCGATACAAATATCTTTGACCAGTGTGTATTGCTAGTGAAGTCTTATGGAACAGAGACGTAACCACGTATAGGTCGACACAGCGTAGGTAGGTAAAGTGGTAGAGTCCGCAGTAGCGTCTGCTGCTTCACGAATGGCCCGCTCGACCGGTGAAATACCACTACCTCACAGAAAACAGGCGTGAAGTGGAAGTAATTCCGCGTTT
>DWLR01003417.1:0-13554 GCA_018246295.1 Papilio alexanor hazarajatica | reverse complement strand
TCTTTCCTAATTTTTCTCTGTTTATAAAATAAATATTTACTTAATAATGAATTTTAAAATCCGTGTAAATATGATATATATTATTTAATAAGGTAAGAAATAAAAGACTTTACAACATGATTTATTTTTTATTCGATCAATTATAATTCGAAGAAATCTATACTCAACAATAAAAACAAAATTAATTACAATATGTTAACTTACGTAAGTATATAAAGTTACGTAACTTGTTCTAAAAGAAAATATGTAATTCTGAATTACTCCAAATTACTACTGACTATTAGTAAAAGCTGCCGTGCTGTTAGTTTATTTTAACTCCTGCCATATCTAGAACCTTATATTCTGTGCAAAACGATTTGTGATTGTTTTATCTGAGGACAGATTATATTTTAATTTTTATTTAATTTTATTTTCGATAACAATACAACGGTAACAAATGATTTCTATTACTATAAATATACCATTTTGAATAAAAAGTTTAAATCCATAACCATAATGAATGTGGAAGAGACACGAGAACCTGTGCTAGGACCGCGCCAAATGAAAATCCGTAATCTCTGCCTACCGCTCTGGGTTACCGGCGTTATGTTCTCCGTTATGTATCTACATCTAGTCGTATAAGTCCACAATAAATAGCCTATGCCATTTTTAGCGTTTAATCAAAAAGAATTAAAGCAAAAAACAACGTAATTTCATCGTATTACTATTTGACATTTAATAAAAATAATATCAATTATATAGATCTAAAAAGAATTTAATGTTAATATCATTACTCGTGACATTTCGCAGTTATCTTTATAATCTGTGACAAATCATTACTTTAAATATGAAAGATAAGACATAAAATAGAATACAAATATTAAAATAGATTACACATAAAACATTGATGTACCAATGAGCAGAAAAACATATTATCGAAGAACATATTTCAAATACTGAATAACATTTTTAAAACATCTAAGGCGGTTTGTATTTGTAGGGTCTAAATCAAACAAACCGGAAAGAACCTAGGCATCTTTTTCGTGGCATGTAGTAGATGCCAGCAAGAAGTTGATGATAAACTCCTTTAGAAGTCGGGCATGTTCAAATTAGTACGCCAAGAGGTTTAAAGATTCAATCTGTAAATATTCTGAGGCTGCCTGAGAATTTTGAGCTTTTCTAGTTTTATAATTTTACTAGTCACACTTTCCGCAATGGGGATCATCATATTTTTGACAGCGTCATATTTGCGTACGTCTACTGACGGGTACATAGCTATGCGTATTTCTCGTAAATTTATTTTCAACGCTTCAAATATGCAATGCAAAATATGATGTAATAATAAATCTATGGAAAATTATTTGCCACTCTCCTCTACCTTTCTATTTATTTTATACATTGTGCCTTATTTGGAAAATACAATCATAAATAGATGAATAATTGAAATTTTAACTATATACTAAATTCGGAGTAGACATTCATTTCTTGACTGGTATGTTCTTACATACCCATTCCATACCCTCCTGAAAATAAAAGAATTAACAATTAAATTGCAGAATAGACAAACTGTTTTAGAGTTACTTCCGCATAAGTTATTTCGCTGGATACTTCTTATGTCGTCCTTCTTTGATGTACCACAGATTGTCTATATTCTTTCGCCTAGTGCTGCTCCTTAACATATCTTATCCAACCTTTCTTCGTGGCCATATACTGAAGTATGGGTCTTCTATCAAAGTCAACCAAATAATATAAATCATGATGTATCCGCTGACAATACAATCTGTTGCGGTTATAGGGAAGTTAAATGATTACTTGCCTTCACTCCAGTTCCATCAATAGCGACGCACGCCTGTATCTGCCAAGTACGATCTCTGATTAAATGAAGACCGAGATGTTGGGCGACCTCACTGGCTGGTAACGCTGTCGATAAAATATATCTATTTATTTTTTGAACAAAAGTAACAAAATCATTACACCATTATTCGACTGCGAAAAATGAAGTCGTAGTTTCGAATTCGCCATTCAACTATTATGAACCATGTCTTGACACAAGCTTAAGATTATTTGGAATGGTTAAAAGAAATGTTAGTAAATTATTTCCATAAACTACAAATACTTAAATAAAAAGCTTATATGCCATTTGGCTCCTTCACACATGAATACGGATAAATTACCGGTAGCTAAATCCTGTTTATTAGCGTAAACCAACAACGGTACTCCGCGTAATTTGTCATCCTGAAGTAATTCCGCCAACTCCAGATTTGTCTCTTCTAGCCTCTGGTGGTCTGAGCAATCCACGACATAAATCTAAAATAAAGAAAATCGTTAAATATAATACAGATTTTAATAGTAAAGTGTAACAACAAAGTTCGTTCTGATTTTGGTGATGAACCAAGACGCTCTAGTCAGATGCGATGAGTATCTATTTAAGCTCAGTTTAAAGGAGCCTGCGATAGATGGATAGGTGAAGGACATTTAGATGAACAAATATATTTCAATGAAATATAGAGTGAATCAGTTCATGCCCAGGTAAGGCTTCAACATACCAAAATGTCAGTATTTTCGAAATAATTTCTCCAGTATGGCCGAATCTTTCGTTGTCCTCCAATATCCCAAACATTCAGCTTAAATCCATTAGATAGTACTGATTTAATGTTGAAACCTGCAGTTGGCGTGATGTGATTCACGTCCTCCGACGCCAGTTGTTTTAAAAGTGTAGTTTTACCAGCATTGTCTAATCCAAGCAGTAAAAGACGCAATTCTTTATCCGGATTCGAACGTAACTTTCTTAAAATACTTAAAAGGCCCTGGATATGAAAGAAATTAGTTTATTAAGTATGAATTTATTTGAAAACAAAAATTAAATATGGGCTTATTACCATCATCAATACAGTGAGATATTCACTTAATATTAAAATAACTTCAAGTAATGCCTAAACAAAACAGACGTACATTAGTTTATATTATCGTTGCTATGGATACAATTATTCGCATTTGGCATTATTCCGTTGTCCTGTGTCAACAACTTTATAAAAGTGTTTACTTAAATTAAACTAATCCAATATGACTAATAGTGTACAAGCTAATAGTGTTTCTTAAGGTCAGCAATATTGTTCCACTATGAAACAAAATAAACCAATGCTTGCATTGTGCACGAGCAAGAAATTAAATCACATTGTACCGAAGGCCACAACAATATTTAAGTCTTGACAAAGTAATAATTAATAATATAAAAATTAAAAACAAATTTGTTAGGGCATTTTAAAATTGTAATATGACTAACTGACAGCTTTTCCTTTATGTGGCTGTATGAGCTATTCACATTTGCCGAGTGTTGTCAAACTGTTAAAAATATAACCTATAAACACAAAATACTTCGTGTGCGCACGTGGGGCTCTGTCGTGTTTATTTAAAAATAACAAACAACTTAATAATGGGGAAAGTAAAGCAAGAACCCGGTGATGGTAATGGGCAAGCAGATACATCAGTAAAGGCAGAACCACAAAGTTATGATGATAAAATTGAACATTGTAGCATTATTGCCAAGCCAATGGCACCGAAAAAACTGAGTAAAAAGATATATAAACTTATTAAAAAATCAAGCAGTCATAAAAATTACATTAGGAATGGTCTTAAAATTGTTCAGAAACAACTTCGGTTGGGCGAGAAAGGGTAAGTCGTTTATATTATTATACAATATTTTGTAGGTTAGCTTGCGAGTGCGAATAGCGTCCTATTGTTTTCATTTATTGCAAGGAGATAATATTTCTAAACAAGAGATAAGACGATTAAAATCACTAATTCAAGTTTTTATTTTTCTTTTTAAGAGCCGTAAAACTGATATTTTTAAAGTGTGCTGGTTAATTATTGTTTTAACTACATTTTCATAACATTAATTAATATAAGTCTCATGATTAAAACGTATACTTACGTTAATGTTCACTTTAATTATAATTTCTAAAACATGATTGTACATAATAATTGTACAATATTGTGTTTATGGCAAACTTAACTTGGCTGAGTCAAAATGATTTACACATCTTACCACACATATGTGGACAAGAATAAGTCATCAAATGTAATATTTTATCTTCATATATTTCTGAAATATTGTATGATCATTTCAGAATCGTAGTGTTTGCTGGTGACATCTCTCCAATTGAAATTATGTGTCATTTACCTGCTGTATGTGAAGAGAAGGATGTTCCGTACTGCTACACACCCAGCCGTAAGGACATTGGTTCAGCAATGGGCACAATGCGCGGCTGTATTATGGTGCTAATCAAAGAACATGACGAATACAAAGATTTATTTGATGAAGTTAAAAGTGAAATTAAGTTCTTAGGTCATCCTTTATAATGTATAAGATTTTATTGGGTTTAAAATATATGAAGATAAAGTTCAGTTTTGCATAATGTAATAAAACATTAGACAGATTAATTTAGAGTGAACAATGAACAACAAAAGTGTAATACATAATCTGAAAAATGTTATATGTGTAGTAAAATGAAAATATATTATTTACACCTACGAATAGCACACAACTATGAAATCAAACTGGGGCTGAAGTGAAGCTCCTATAGCACACTGACACATGAAAACGAAGCAAATGTGGAACCCAGATTGTGCTCCATATTATATTCGGTTTCACATACTAAGCCAGTCTGTTAAATGGTTTGCATGAATGAACAAAATCTATACCATTTTCATATCAAACTTTACTTCAATTCTGGTTAGCTTTTGCAACTGTGTACTAAAGGTGTTAGACCCGATTTCAGGGTTCTCTGTTGTAGATGTCCACAAGGAATGTTCATTTGGCATGAACATTGTTTGACACGTTTCTAAAGTTGACCAATCCATAGTTATGGTCTGTAGAAAGATCACAAGGTCAAATGTGTGTGTGATATGCGAAAGTGTTTCTATGAATATTTTCACAGTAATATATATTCTAAATAGACTTGTATTGTTTCACATGTTCATAAAATAAAATGTTTAATTAAAATGGCTCCTTGGTAATGTTTTAGATTGAAATTGTTAAAGTATCATTCTGGTTGAGTATTAAAAATATATTTTAAAGGATAATAAAATAAAACTAAACTTTTCCTGATAAAACTAATTATCTCGTTGTAAATATCCTGACTATGAAAAATAAATATTCCATTTCATAAACATGAATTTTTATTCTTTAAATCCATCCATTTTTCACCCTTTCAAAATAAAAACATTGAAAAGTTATACTTTTTGATCACTCATAAATAGGATGCACTCTTATTTAAAAGAAACTGTGGAAGAATCCATGTAATTTTTTTTTTTTTATATTCCGATAAAAGTATGCATTTACTTAATTTTTCAAATTTGACATTTTAAGGCAGTAAAACTCTAAATTATAATAAAAAAAATTGAATTGTCAACCTGTTTTAACATAGAATAACTGAAGCCTTAACCAGATTTTATCTAAACCAAATAGTTTGTAAATCTTGATACAAGCCGGACACTCCATCACCACTGCTTCCTGTCATGTTTCGAAATTTTTAAAACATCGCTAAACTTCTCTATTGCATCCATTTTGCTTAGCATTCTTTTCCTTTTTGCTTAGATTAGTATAGCTATAAAGGCCGACAGTTTATAGGTAACTACTAGGTTTTATCACCGTTATAGATAGTGATGATCCACAAGTTAGGTGCTAGATTAAAGCTAAACATTCTTTATGAAATATAGATAATATAACATAAAGCCAAAGTCCCCTAGAAAGATTTATTTTAAGTAACTTAGAAGAGTAGCAATATCCTAAACTGTAACTGCAAAGACAATGGAAATTCACTGCTGAACGTAGGCCTCCCCCATTGATCCACACAAAGATCGGTCCTCCGCCGCCCTCATCCAGCGCACTCCCAAAACCTTTACCACATAATCAGTCCATCTTGTGGGAAGCCTACTTATGCTGCGTCGACCAGTATGTGGCTGCCAGGATTTTTTTTTATATTTAACCATATTTGAGTAATACATGGGATCTAATCCAGAGGAATAGTAGGTATAAAAGGAATTGAATACTAAGTTATGTGACACATGTATTCATGGAGTCCAATAAAACAATATAATAGTTACACATACATTTATTACTCTTATTAAAAACTATAGGTACGTAAAAAATGGCAGATTGTCAATAGCTGACAGTGAAGATTGGCAAAATACATTACATACTTAAAATATGCACTATTTTCTAGGATGACTAAGGTAAGAAGTTAGACTTGTCTCCTAGAATAGATTTCAGATATATCTTTTTATGTGCTTTTATTACCACTTATTTTTAAAAACTACAGTAGAGTGAATAATACTATAGTCTTCGGCAAACATGAAAAATGAACTTTCCTATACTTTAGTTGTACCTCCTTGGAGATTGATTCAACAGTTACTTCAAATTAATTAATTAAATTATAATTAGTGTATGACAATATTATGATAATGTGTTGCTTTTTTTCCAAGTTTTTTTACCAGTAACGATATCTTATATTTTATAGTGAATTTATTATATATGCTGAAATCTATTCTATATACAATTAATTACAATCTAATAATTGAAGCAAATTGTTTTAGTGAAACCCTGCTTTTTAGTGCATTGTTATGAGATCACAATTTAAAATATTTTTTCGCATTAAAATGCAATAAAAAAAATACAGAGATTCTTTGGACGAGATCATGTTTTTGTGTCAACGAACTGTCACGAAATATGTATTGTGAAGATATAATGATATTTGTACTTCAAAGTTCTTAGATGACGAGTACCTAGATTAATAAATGTAATTATTTAATATGCATTCACTCTTTAACTGTATATTTGCTGAATTTGCTGAAGAATAACATTAGCATAGCTGTTGTTTTCTTTTAAAACTTATTTGAAACATTATCTTACATAGGTACCGTTTTTAGTATTGACAAAAGTGCATGACTTGTTTTGCTGATTTAAAGTCTTGCACTTTTTCACATTTCTGAATTTTGCAATTTACAAACTATGGATTAAGAAATTATGGTTCGAAATTGGAATTAGAACATGGTTCCCGTTCCCGCCAAACCATACGCAAACTTTTAAATGTCAAATTAATAATATTAAAAATGTCAATTAGAACAAACGTCACGACGACATTACAATAAATATGTTAGATAAAATATAAAATATGGTTAGATAAAATTGATTTAAAAAAGTTCTTTGAGACACGGCGAGAACCACGCGGTTTCAGAATCGCGCGGGACTTATTTATGCAGGTAATTAAATAATTGTTCAGACATGATCGTGCGGTTAGACAAACCGTGGGGTTACCGCCATTCAATCTCTGGAAAATAGAATCGCGTGATTCTATTGCTACGGGAACTTTCCCTTTCCCCACCGTTCAGTTTCGTTGACGGCCCCGCACGGTTACAAATCGTACTGTTTGAAATCGCAAAACTCTCATGATGTTCAGATGTCGGCGATTATCAAGCGATATATAATTGTGATACTCTCATTGTAACGTAAATGTCAAAAATAATCCACCCAATCTAAAACCTTTTAGTTTTATATTCGTAAATCAACTATATTAATATTCTTAGAAATTAAAACAGTACCAATAGTGCGATTCTATCAAAAACTAACACTAAATATACTGAAGACACTAACAAAATAGCAAAATAAGTAGAGATAAATATTAAAAGCAAACGATACAAAAATAAATACAAGGTTACAATCATTTCTAACCCAGCTCTTCACTTTTTTACATGCGTAGTTTTTATCTACATAATTATCGCTTTCTTCTGATTATGCATGTTTCCCATTGATATTCAAACTTTTTAACAAGAAAAATATTTCTCATTTTGTTGTCTTTTGCTTTTTTTATTGAAGTATTGTTTAAACACCACATATGTAAAAATAATAATCTTGACGTTTACATCAGGTCATTTAATAACTATAAAATACACGAGTAAATGGGGTAACCTCAATTACTTATGTTGTCATAAGAAGGAAATCTTTCTTAGTACCAGAATAGTTTAGCATTTTAATCATCACTTAAGCAACTTATCAAACAATTTCTTATGTATTAAATAATACTGAGTCCGAAGTATAAAACGTAATTTTAATAGTCGGTGCCGCATATTTGTTGCACAGCTCTATGTCTACGGTTTTTAATTTTTATAGGTATATTTGTAAAATTTAGGATGATAATTTTGACAGCTCACGCCTGTGAAGTATCGTATTTTTTTCGGTAAAATGTACTACAGATAATGGTTAATGTCGTAAGTCATTGATAGGAATTATAGCGAATTGAATTATTGCGTACAGCAAAAACTATGAGCTATTGAAAATTAGTCTTTCAAGGAAATCGAACAAATAAAAACAGTCAACTATATAATTTTTTGTAAAATATTAGAATTATTTGTATTTCGTTATAATGTGTTTCATCTATTATGCAATTAATTGTAAAAAGTAGCCGAGTAGCATCGTGTAGCCGATATTAGGATTAATAAATTATTAAGAAACTTGTTGGTTATATTTTCAATCCATTCAGTTTTAACTATGAAACTATCGATACCAAATTCTATGGCATTAAAATCGAAAGTCGAATAGATTAATTATCGATTAACTAACGACTAACGCTGCCCCACTGGTGTGAGTTGTCAAAATAATCATCCTAAGTTTTAAAAGGTTGGTAAACAACCTTCTGTTCTCCAAACGGTAATTTCATTTCATTGTCAACACTCATAGCGCTGTGCCAAAACGCACTAAACTATCAACGCATAACAGTCACGATTTACATTCTATCACAGACTACGAATACCCAACCTAGAAATACTACATACCCTAAAAAGTATTGACTTAAATTATGTTTAGAACAGTTTCAAAAAAAAATGTTTAAATTATACGTAAGCTTACGGCAATCAAAAGAAAGAATTCTATAGTGGTAGTCGTTTTAGTTATTTTCTGGAACAAAATTAGATTCTTAAATAGATATTAGTGTAGATTACTGAAACAAATATTTTTTTTATTATAAAGATGGTTCCATTTTTTTTAACTTCTTACAGATAACGTAATTTTGTCCTAAGTTCATCGTACCTTACGCTCGTAAACATTGTTATACGTTTCCTTTCGTGAAAGAAAGTTTGCGTGTAAACGATTGCCAAATTTTTATTGTGAATGGTATTTTAATACGTATTTTTATTGGGAAGTAAACATCTTCATTAGTACAAAAATAATACAATACATAAAACTTTTTTTCCTTTTAAAATTAGCATCTTACTTACTAAACATTTAAAATACTCAGTGAATTATCTTCTAAAATGAATACGTGAGGTATAAAAATATGACCAGTATATTTGAATAAAATAAAAATGTATTAAATAAATACACTTTTAAGCTGTCTTTTTGTTCTATCTTTAGTTAATTTCATCATGGTACTTATGACGTTTCAATGTAACCCAACATAATATTTACATTTTAAATCAGTTTTTGATAAAAAAGAAAAGTGGTTGTCTTATTTTAAAAGTATGGTAAATCGAAGTTCTGTTTCAGTGGCATGGTAAATTTAATATTTGAGAAACTAAAAACTTGCTTTAAAATTTCCAATTTCCCATTTTCGATTGCAAACATATTGTAGATATAAGTAAAATCAAACAAAAAAAATTGATTAAAAAATCTGGCACTAAACTTTGAAATGCTTGAATTAATTACACGTCTTACCAATACAAAGTAACCTTATAAGCTACTTTAACTTTATCCTTAACAGTAGTAATCAATGGCCGACCCAATCCACCTATTGTTTGCCTTTAGATCTGAACAATATTACCACCGCCTTTCCTTGCACTACGAATTAAAGGAGGGAAGATTATCATCTCGAATTTACGACAATATAACAAATTTAACAAAATTAAATTTTCTAACAACATTGAGAAGTGTCAATATCGTATTGACCATTTGACATTCACAGCTGTCATAATGTAAATAATGAAACGGCCGTTCCACGTTCACACGGGCTTTCGATTTGATGAACATCTTTAAGTATTCGAACACCAACAAACATGCGTCAAATTTTGCCCTACTAAGAACCAGTCTCTGAAAGCTTAGACTTAAAAAGATTAGCAGTCGTGTAGAGCTGTGCTTCCCAACCTTTTTGTCTAAAATATGAAAAGAGCTATTATCACGAATCGGTTTAGAAGACAGACTCATAGAGTGAATCGTCACATAAATTTAAAAAATGTAACATGTAAATTAAACATTAAATTATTGAATTGGATTCGTTCCAATTTTAAAAGTAGCTTTTAAATTAACTCATTTTTAGGCTTGTCTTTTTTAGTCGATATTGAGAACAATTATAATTGTTCTAAATATGTTATTGTATATTTTTATTTAGCGAATAAAGACAAAAACATATGTAACGTTTTTCTTAGGATATAAGTCATACTACATCATAGTTAAATTCAACGAATCGTTACACTTAAACCCAATAAAACAATTGTTTTACTTCCTACTCCAAGTTATTTTTTTGTTTTATATTTGCAGCCATCAACAAATTTATGAAATTGTTCGCATTATTTAAACATTCTTTTAACGTTTCTAAAAAAGATTGGGAAGCACTGATTCAGTTAAATATAAATAATCGAGTGCGATCGTAAACTATGTTAGTGTTACAACTAGGAGGAGGTGTAGAGTTAGGTGTAGATGTGGAAAAGTATCAGAATGGTCAGTATCGTGCTCATGAAGCCCATCGACACTGGCAGGAGCACGGCTATTCGGAGAGACCTGTAGACAGGACACAAGATTTAAATCTGACTTGGCACAGCGGCAAGAGACTTGTCTCTCACGTCGCAGGTCGTGGGTTCGATTCCCACCCAGGACAAACATTTGTGTGCATGAACATGTATATTTGTTCTGTGTCTAGGTGTAATTAGCTATATACATGCTTGCAAATACAAAATTGCGGCAGTTATCAATACCAAGGGTAGGCTTACCAAATATTAATTAGATTTATTTTATTGACTAATTAATATACATATGTAAATAGCAAAATCAGTTTTATTTTTCAACCCAAAACATTGTAACTCACAAAATTTTAAGATGCCTAATACTTTTGGCCAAGGATGTATGTATGTATTTACAAAGGAATAGTGTTAATATAGTAGAGTACATCAGTTATCTGGTTTCTATAGTACAAGCTCTGGTTAGTTTGGGATCAGATGGCTGAATAATGTCCAAAAAAAATGGTAGAGAACTTAAGCGATAGAGATAGAGTGACGCGAAACGTACAGTTGAGGTATCTGTCTTCGCATCTGCCTAATCTAACCTAACCTAACATTGTGTTAAAGTTACCTCCAGTAGGGCGTACGTCAGAGCGGCGGGTTGGGCTGCGGCTCGCTGCGGCAGAGCGCGGTGCTCGCGTCCGCCGGTGCCGTGCTCGCCTCCGCGCCCGCTTCCGCTTGTACCTCCGCGCCCGCTACCGCCGCCTCTGAGCTCTCGCGACGCACCTTGCCTATTATAAACAGTTCGGTCGTATGTAATATGTGTATGAACGAAAAGTGGCACATTTGAGAGGTGGCCATTCATCCCACAATTTCAGACAAAAAAATATCATGAATCATCTATGAGGTATTTTATACATCTACAGTTCCTCTGATTCTTCTTGTATTCCTTTTCCTTGTCTAAAACCCTACTCTGCTCTATATTTTTGGATAAATTTATCTGACCGCTTCCTTGTTTGCCTTTTTTATCCAATAAAAAAAAACTTTATTTCGTGTGAATGTTAAAAACAAAAGTTTTTCAATTTTAACTGTTGATTTGTCACAATCTTACGTCAAACAAGAAAATAATAATGTTACTTACTGGTGAAGCAAAGACAACCAGTCTGCTGGCTTGCTTGAAGTGACGTTGTCGGCCTGATCTCCTTCTGTTCTTTAGATTGTTCGTTCAGACATTTCTGATAATAGTCATATTCCTTCACATACCTTTAATTATAAAATGATACGCGTTAGTTACGTTTCGATTTATTTTTAAACACCGCGGAACGTTGGGCCTGATATCTAACGTACTGAAGATATGTTACGCTATGTGTTATGAAGAAAGACAGAATGTTACAAGAGTGACAATACTTGCGAATAAATAGGTTCTAAGGCCAGATGGAAAATGAAATCATATCTAAGTTTAAAAATCTCTGACGACAATTATAAATGACTTTTTGCGCATTGAAAATTCACCAATTGGTTAACTTTTGGGCCCAAGTTTCGGTATCGGGACGTATGGAAGATCTTTGCATGCGGCGTTATACAGATGCGACAAATATTCTTGAACAATTAAAACTTACATAATTATAACTAACATTACAACTAACTAAATTAATATATTCTTATGTAGAATCGTCTGACCGGTTGGCACAGTGGCAAGACACTTGCCTTCCGCGCCACAGGTCGTGGGTTCGATTCCCACCCAAGACAAACGTTTGTGTGCATGAACATGTCTGTTTGTCGTCTGGATATAAAGACCACCGGAGGATGGGCAGCAGCGTCCTTTTTTTAGTACGGTGGAACATACTGCGATCGCCAACCCGCCTGCCAAGCGTGGCGATTATGGCACATTTCCCCCCAATGATGCAAACAATGGGGGAGGCCTATGTCCAGCAGTGGACGATCATAGGCTGAGGTGGTGGTGGTATGTAGAATGTAAATCTGCATCATTCTGTCTTGTTTCCGAACCTACTGCAAAATACGTGTATAATTTTTTAAAGTGTATACAATTTATTGGCTCAGTTATCAGTATTGTTATTTATTTTAAGCTATCACTGTGAGTGTCAAATTGAACCTATTGGTGTATGTTAATTAAAAAGAAAAAACATTAGGCGTAGTGGTTAGGGAAAATTTGCGCATTGTACACTTAATACAGAATAAATATACATACATTTTGTGATTATGTAAGTTTATGGAACAGGAATAATTATTGATTCCAGAAGTCTGTGAAACGAGAGCTAAAATTTTCTTTTGCGTAGTCAAGGTCATTTATTCAAGTAGTTTGCCGGTAACTATACTCACCATACTGGCGGCCAGCGGTTGTCTGCCAGATAATCCCGTGAGGACTGGCTGAGGTGCCTCGCGCGGCACACGCGGTCGTACGCGCCGCACAGCCGCCACGTGCACCACTCCGCCAGACTGTGCGCGTTGTGCAACTGAAAGCAAATATTTTGAAATAATACTCTTAATGTAAAATATGATCTTTTAAAGTAAATATGTCAAATATGCGACTTTAAATGTTGATTATGTCACTTTAAATGTTAAATATGTCACTTTAAATGTTGAATATGTCACTTTAAATGTTAAATATGTCACTTTAAATGTTAAATATGTCAATTTAAATGTTAAATATGTCAATTTAAATGTTAAATATGTCACTTTAAATGTTGAATATGTCACTTTAAATGTGAAATATGTCACTTTAAATGTTAAATATGTCACTTTAAATGTGAAATATGTCACTTTAAATGTGAAATATGTCACTTTAAATGTTAAATATGTCACTTTAAATGTGAAATATGTCACTTTAAATGTGAAATATGTCACTTTAAATGT
>DWLR01003416.1:0-13555 GCA_018246295.1 Papilio alexanor hazarajatica | reverse complement strand
TAAATAATTTGTAGAGCACTAACTTTTGGAGTTTTATTCAATATTGTAATTTTTTCAAGGTGGTCTCAAACTTTTGGTCGGCAGTGTACTTACTGCGACTACTGGACACTAGGACTACTTAATAGGACGGAAATAATCACAAGTTAATGACAAACTACTCGCTTAAGTATCACTCTCTCTCTCTGTTAGTTAAGTTTACTCTGTACTGTCCATACTGAAAATATCGGCCTTGTCGAAATCCGTGTCTAGTTTTACGTCACGCCAAAAATTAACCCTCTTCAAAATATTTTTAATTCTCTAGATAAACACCATTAAATGTTGTGGATGTCAACAATGAAGTAGAAGTCACCTAAAGCTGTGGCGGCGCCAGTGGCGGCCCGCGGCTCGCGGTCGCGACTGCGGCTGCGGCGAGACTGACCGCAAGCCGACTCACAGGTGGCTGTACCGCCATTTTCTCTGAAATTCAATATCATGAAATTATAAATAAATAAGTTTTCATGCCATGACTACTTAGTGCCACGTACATTATCTCTTTAATGAAAGAAAATCGCATCTCATATTCCCGCGATTTCTTAAAATGGATTTTAGAGCCCTTTTTTACGTTATCTTCATTCACGTATTAGTCGAGTGCAGTGAAATTATAGCTTTGTGTCTGAGATGTCTATATGGGTGAGAATATCAGTATGGATAGATAGCCGGATAACATTTCAAGTATTTCTATTGTATATTAATATAAATAGGATACTGTTGACAATACTTGGTGTGTTTGTGCGCGACGCTGCGGCGATGCAGGTCGATGCAGAAGAGCGACAGTGAGCCGAGCAGCGAGCACGTCGAGCTGAAGTAGTAGCCCGCCTTGCCGCCGCACCCCACGTTGATATACCCTGCAATCAGATTATAAAATCTTATCAGTAAATGTTACGTTGACTAAATGTTATGTTTTTGTTTACAAGAGAGAGGAGTTGACGTTACCATAGTTTTTCTAAATTATATTATATTCTTGCTTCCCAAAATTGCGCTATGCAGAATTCTAAACATGCACTAATGCGTAAGTCTTTTGGCTAATACTTTACGAGTTGGATTGTTTAATGTTTTTATATTTTTGAGTTCTAGTTTAACATTAGAATTTGAGTTTGTTTGTGTTTGTGGTGAAAATTGATTACGTCGAATTCGAAGCTTAAGCGCGGTTATATACAGTTTCAGTTATATTTAGTACCTGACAAAGGTACTCCAATAGCGATAGGCACGGCCTGGGAGCACTGCACAAAGCCCCAAGTCCTGGCGAAATTGCGCGAGCGCACTCTCTCGTAGGTGTACATCTTTAGAGAGTAGTGGTAACCTCCGCAAAATATACCTGCAATTGCGATGAAATTATTCGTATTTCCAACACCGATAGATTAGATATCAGAAAATGATTATGTGAGATTGTAGTTAAAATTTTCTGACCTTTAAATAACAAAATTAAGACTTATACCTACATAAGAATTTAAATTGTAACTTTACCATATCCCGTTCCTTTACCCTTCTTCCTTTCCTTTTTCTTATAAGTTCCTTTTCTTGAAGCATTTTTAAGCTGATTGTTGCGGATGTGGTTGGGTAATGACCCCCGAGCACGCGGTTCATTTGAAGCTAAGTGTAGCTTCAAATGAACTGCGTATTCGTACACCTCTTTTTGTAAAAAGCATTTGCGTCTTTGATGTTATATGCACACAGTACAATGTAAACTTTACCATAGACCCAAGCGAACATGACATATCCGCTATAAGACCCCTCTACCGCCGTGAGTGCCATAGTGGCCAGTCCGCACACGAACACCGCTGCTTGCGTCAGGTATTGGCGCGCAATGCGGCACTCGGCGGACTTCTGACGCACTAGAAGGCCGAACGCCGCGCACCCCACAGCCCACGCTAACCCGAGGTATGCCTGCAGCAAGCCTGCAGTGTCACCCAACCCTAAAAACAACAATATATTCAACGTGTCAATACACAAACATCTACATGTTGAATTACACTGAAAATTATTTAAACAAGAGTACTATAGAATTGGGCCTCCGGAATCTTATTCATTCATTCATTCAGGCGAAACGCAGAAAACTTCTACTCCACGCCTGTCCTTTGTGCGGTCGTGGTATTTCACCGGTCGAGCGGGCGAGCCATACTAGCAACTTGAGGTTGTTGTTGCGGACTCTACCACTGTGAATTTTTCTTGTTACTTATTTATTTATTTTTCACACAAAATCTACACTGAAATCTTCACGGGACCTAGTTTTGCTACAGTATTAGCATGTAAAACTACTATAATTATTTTGTAAGCGATTATATTGTATGTCAGTTTAAAGTGACAATCGCAAACAACACTTATTCAACGGCACAACTTCTCTTTTAGATGTGATAGACTGAAGTGTGTAGGTATGTAATATATTTGTGTATTAATTTCGTAATTACCCTCTTCTTCAGCATGATAAGCTAAATAAAATATCGGAGTGTTGATCCCAAACGCCGATATACCGGTAGACATCAGCAGGATTCTCACAGTCTTTGATCTCAGCGTGGAAAAGTCGAAGAAGGGCTGTCGGTCGTCAGACTTGTTTTTGTCCTTCATTTTCCTTTTAATTTTGTTCTGGTTCTTAAGATGCAAGATGGCGCGGCGTTGAGGGTGGTAGAGGGACGCAGAGCGGTAGAAGGTGCCGAGGATGAAGGTTACGAACACGACTCCTGTTACCGCCTGCAGTCCAAGTCTCCAACCTATTGCCCTACGAAGTTAACATCAAAATACGTCAAAATAAGTTAATACAATCGGCTAAGGCTGAGACGATCCTATTATCTGCTAAAAGACGTCACAAAGATTGGTTTGGCCCTTTTTTATTGAGAGGCATGGCATTCTTATTTTATGGTCCCGAAAGGTTGACTTGATCGTTGGGTCCACTCAAAGAAGATCTGAATTTCACAATTACATTTTTTGTCTTTTTTCCTTTTCGATCTAATCGGCCAGTTCTCCAGTTACCTTAGTTCTGCTGTTTATCACATGATTTCCGATTCGATCTCACAAGAGAAAGATTTTACGTGTCGAAAATCATTAACTAAAATTTTTACCAGTAACCAGACTTAATAATTTAATTTTAACTTAACCAAATGTATTTAACACAGTGTATATTTTATGCAAAGGCTAACGTATTATTTTAAAACATAGTTTTTGCTTTGAAAATATTCAGTGCATATTCCTTTTAAAATATCAGCAACTGCTGGAAAATGAGATTGTGTTAAAAGAAAATACGTATCATACGATTATATTATTTAGGATATCCCAAGTTGCTTTTTTAATTTATGTACTGAATAAGAAGTAGCTTTGTTCATTATACAAAATAAACCAGATAATGCTAAAACATTTGTTTAAAGAGAAGACTTCTCAATTTTATTGACATAAACTAATGTCTTGATATTTTAAATGTCTCTTTTTTTTTTAGATAACTTTAACGACATGAAAATGATAGCTGAATAATTGTGAAAATACAAAAATTCTGATTATATCCTGTTTTTCTTTTCGTAAACTATACGAGGAAACATGTTTATCTTGACTGACAATCAATTAATAATTTTTCTTTTAAATTAGCTTTAGATATTTAGATAAATCAAATCATACTAAAAAGTAACTGCAAATATATAACACTGATTACCCAGAAAAATTAAATAATAACATAAGCACCGAAAAAAAAAAAAATCTTTCATGTCTGTTATGTCAAAATGTTATGAGATTGCAATGAGTTTGGAGGTTAGTTAGTTATTAGTGGGGGGCTATTTTTTTGCAGCTCCGCACGTATTTTACATGTGAGTAGGATATGGATCACACTAGCCACTTCAGCAACATGAGGAGGGGACTCTTGTTGCTGGCGATGGTCTTACCTTATAGCACCCTTGATGAAGGTGGACATGACGGCGATGCCGAGGCCGCTGCCGCTCACGATGAAGATCTCGACGAGCTCGCGGCGCCGCTTGAAGTACTGCGCCACCATCAGCGTGGAGCAGTCCCGCGTCAGACCCACGCCTACACCCACCACAGTTCCTGGAATTATTAGAAATTACCTTACAGTCTACGGTCTGTGAGTATTGCATTATTACTTCGTCTCATCTCTTATTAATCGACTTCAAAAAATAGGCTACCTTATATCGCGACAAAAAGAATTGAAGGGGTTGTAATATTGGATGAAAGTTTCTATGGAAAATCGTCATTGTCAAGGATAAAACCATGAAACTATGTATTTACGCACTTGATAAGAAATAAACAAAAATTTATGCTAGCGTTTTGATGTTTTCATTTTTGTGGGGTTGAAATATGGGATGTAAGATCGTTTAGAAGTTAAAACTAAGTCACGCTTTTACGCCTAACCTCGGAACCGATAACAATAAAATTTGGTACAAAAATAGACTAGACCTTAGGAAAGAACATAGGCTACCTATTATCACGAAAAAAAGCTTGAAATAGGGGATGAAAGTTTTCATGGAAAATTCTCAATGTCGAAGATAAAACCATAAAACTTAGTATTAAGGTACCTGTTTGATAAGAAACAAATAAACATTTGTAGGTGTACGTCCCATTCGACCTACAATTGGTACAGGTAGAAATTTCAAAAATGCTGGAAATTTTTTAAGTATAAAATATTAAGTATATATTTGTATAAATATTTTTTTTAAAGTATGAAATGGCAGATGAAAGTTCGTATGGAATTCCAAAAAAAATCTGTTAGACTGTCTATGTTTACTATACGTCTTCACGTCGCGCGAGCTCGGGACTCGCCAAGCGCCACGCGATAAATGATGCGCTAGGTCAAACTCGCAAAATCTTTATGTTTTAGCAAAGCATGGAAAAGCAAAAAACATAATTTATGAAATGTATTAAAATAAGTTATTTGCAGTAGGTAAACCGCAGCAGTTTATATGTGCATTATTTGCAAAATAAGTATCCTAAAATATTAAAAACGTTGTCCACATTATCTATTCTACGCGGACGTTGTCATGGGCAAAAGCTAGTTACTTATAAATAAAAATACCGCAAAAATTAACAGTGGACACGTATTTTTTCCTATGGTAGGTAAGTAGCAAAACATATATTACCGAAATCTAGAAGTACCCTTATACCAGATACCCATTAATAGATAAATAGTTGGAGATTGCGTGAATGGTAGGCATAGAGATGGCGACGTGACGATGATCTGTGCGGTGGAAGCTGTAAAGATTGCATCGCGACACTACGTGGGAGAGGGGAAGTGGATCGCTTCCAGGATATCGTCGCTTATCACACTCACCGCGGAAACTTGTGACGTGATGTCATTTATCACACTCCCGATGCCGGTGTGATATGCATCGGATGAGTTTATGAGACAAGTGGTATGTCTACACACTATTGTATATATGTACACACACTCATAAATTTCTATGTATAACTCAAATAAAATAAATGTAACGTCCTCGTAAACGGCATTACTTTCAAAGGCATTGGTTTCAAATCTCAAGTATATTAAAATACGTATTAGAAATATTATAAATGTTTATTCCAAAACGGAGTTATGTTACATGTATAATAAATTGAAAAAAAAAAAAGTGAAAACATCGTAAATTCCATCTGGATTCGAATCCACGATCATTCGTTAATAAGACTGAAAATTGACTTCTTGATTGATTTGTGTCAGTAATCACTTTGTTTTGCATAATTTAAAACGTCTTCGGAAATCTATTTAACATTCGCTTTAATCCAATTGTGGCAATTGTAATTTAAAATTAATTCGCCGGAGTAAATGTTAATCATTCCAACTTGCTTTAAACTTGTCCTTTATATTTTTACGTGTTAAAATGAGGTAAACTAGCAAACGGTCCAATTAACGTTAAGTGACGCCCCTTTTTACCCTACGATGGTCAAGGAGCAACTTTTGTTAAACTACTTTTTGGTCAACAATCTTGTTTAACCTTAGAAACGAAACACCATATCAGTTTATCTGAAAGCTTCTGATATAAAGTATTTTACGTCTCGAAATTAGTAAAATAATTTTCCCAGGATACGCTTTTGTTACGGGTCGTTGGTCTTTAATAAAATATGCTGTATGCTTTAGGAAAATATAAATGTTTGAGTAATTACGATTTCTTGATTCTTAAAAAGGAATTGCGACGAATACATTTGACGAAGCAAAGTTGATGATATATACATTTTGTCTTATAGATTTGCGTGCTACTCAGTTTCTCTATAGTAAACTAACGAGCCCTTATTTCACCTATTATTTTGTGTCTATCACTAACTGTAGGCATATGATTTAAGCATATAATTTTAAAAAATAATAGGTGATGGTTATAGATGTAATGTCAAAGTATAAGCAGATAATTATGGTTTAGGTAAAATAAAAATTAAGAATAAAGATACTTCTCTTGGTTATGGAATGTGAAGATACTCTGGTATCCTGTATCCTGAATACCTCAAATACACGCTTATAATATAGACAATACAATAAACAATACGCCAATAACTTCCGAGTCTAGTAAGGTTAAGGGAATGTTCTTGTATATTATAGAAACATTTTAAATACTAAAACAATCTAATGGTAGCTTGCTGTAAAAAATGTTAAGCATCATCCACCCAATTCTCATGTTTTGTACGCATTACCCATAAGAGTATTGGCTAATCCTACATTTGACTAAGCCTTATCTAAACTGCTGTTAAACTTTTCAACATTGATAACTGAATGGATATAAATTCAAACTTAAACTCGTTTAAATGCAATACAATTTGCTTTTAACAAGTCAACATACCTTTGCTATCTTCATTTTATTATTTGAAGAATGAAAACAACTTAAAAATATCCGAGTTCCACAAGATCGAGTTTCCGGGGTCGTTTATAAGAAGCAATGTAGGTAATGTGTTTTCTTTGTCGGACGCTCGCGGGGTTTGGATGAAGCTCCAGCTATCTGACAGAACATTTCCGCTTCCGAATGTATCGACTTGTTTGCAATCACCACCTTATAGTTATTGCCTTGAAAAATTGGACATCTTCATTAGTGGATTGCCTTATATAAAAATATACTTTGCTCTGTCTGTGTGTGGTGGGCATAGTATAAACAATATTTTATCAAAATAAATTATAAAAATAATTTCTTTGTAGGTTCGTTTTCTTGTTTTCAAATGGTATATCTATATACATTTCTGCAATTGCTCTTTCAATTGTTTTGTTGTTTGTGTTGCTTTAACGTTTTAAGATAATGTCTAGAAACAAAGTAGGATATTTAGACACTAATATAAAAAATATAAAACAATTATATCCATTTTAAAATTTAAATTAAACCATTTTATTTACTCAAAAACGAAATATAGGCGTTTTATATGTAAAGCGTAAGATTCATAACCTTATTGGCTTCACTTTGAATTCAAGAGAAATCATATATACGCTAGAAATAGTTTAGTTGTTTGAGAATAATCTATTTAAAACACAATTGTACTACGCACATTTAACAAGCCAGTAACATTAATTTACAAATTACACAACCAAGTGCCGACCCAGTTGTTTTGTATAAGTAAGTGTCGAACTATTTGTTGTTTTTTATCTACCTAGAATTAAAAAAAATATCTGTCGTAGCGGATACGGACCAAGGCGGTCATAGCGAGAGTTGGTTCAATTTAAATGCTAATACAATTCTTGCTGACTGCAGCATTATCCTCAAGGATAGTGTCAGCTTAGCGCGTGCGTTATTGCAATTGTACAGAGTTTGTGCCGCCTTACCACTGGCAACCAGCATTTCGTTTAAGTATATCCTTTTCAAGTGTGCCTGACTGGAATCGTAACTGAAACAATGCTATAAAGTTTATAATATTTACTACTATTACTTCAAATGATATACTATATTTACTATTTGCAAAGTTTATTATTGAAACACGACGACTTGCAAATCTTAATTTGACAAGACCGAAGAAGAAATGATCGAAGAAGAAATGTTTAGAAGTAAAGAAGGATAAAGGCTTTTCGGCTGATGGATAAATGAGTAGATTGTGCTCTACTTCATAAGTACAGTTTGAGAGTAGTTTCAGTTTGAGGGTTTTTTTAGCTACATCGTCTTCGAACGGGAATCTTAAGATGGACGTTTCCAATACACACTGACAATATCTTCGTTTTGGTTGCATCAATCGGATGCTGTTAAGTGAGGTCTGATGTATTTTGAAATATTTTCAAATACAGTTAATAACATTTAATTTTGCAAATGTAAATGCATAAATTGTAAATATCTTCATCAATTCTGATAAACGGAGATTCGTTGGCAGTCTCCTTTGATAATTTCATTATTTATTCGTGAAGCGCGAAATGTGCAGCGCACTTCGGACGCACGCCGGTTTCCTCTGTTTGTTTGTTTTATATGATCGCAGTTTTATTGGATATCCGCTTGTTTGCTCTCAGAGCCAATTAGCGGATACCTTTGAAGTTCGATTAAACGAATCTGATGATATAAATTAAACTGTCAAGTGTTTGCGCGACTCAATTTCGAGTACCTACATTAAGGCGTGGATACGGACGTACGGTTACAGTAACGGGCAATTTATCTTTGTTTCGAATAATTCTTGAGAAGCGCAGTCGTCGAATTCATTTTTCTCAAAATATCTTTAGAAATGATTCAAACGTATCTTAGAATATCAAATGGTAACAAATCATTAACGATCCCACTCGCATTGCGCATGGGATCTTTACTTTGTAATGAATTTGATAATAACAAATGCACTGGTGCATTACTTAAGCCAAGTAACTTCACTAATATGGGTTCTTATAAATTACAATAGATACAATCATGATTGCTAGTACGAAAGATTATACAGTGTTATCTTTAAATGTAGGTGTTGTAAAACAAAATTTTGATCTTAATTCTGATTTTGTATAATGAAACAGTCCAATCGTTACACGATAGCAAGGACTGTGCTAAATCCTACTAGTTATTTTGAACCTGTTGATATCTCCTGGCCAGATTGATATAACCAGTCCGATTAACAATTTCGCAAAAAATTTATGGCGGATGCTATGACTAAAGTTGACCGATCGTGTACTGACCATAGCTGAAGAACAGCTGGTGGAACTGCGTGGCGAAGGATGTGAAGAGGCAGCCGAGCGCCGCCACCAGCCCGCCCACCACCGCCGTGACGCGCGTCGATTTGCGCACGCACAGCGCCACTGACACCGGCGACAACGCCAACGCCACTCCCACCGATAGTGCGCCCAGGCAACCTAGAAACAAATATCAAATATCTACATATAATAAAACCGAAGAGTTTGTTCGTTTGAACGTGCTAATCTCAGGAACTACTATTCGAATTTGAGTAATTATTTTTACATTTAATAGCCCAATGATCGAGGAAGGTCCTAGGCTATTTATCCATTAGGATTTGACAACGAACGTTGCGGAGCATGAACTCGGGGGAGAATTTTGTAAATAAATAAGTACTCACGCCTGTAACATAGAGAAGTGGATTACCATTTGGCACGATCTTTAAGTAGACGACGCTTTCGCTTCTTCCACATATGTATATCTACGAATACATGCTCGTCGATAACATGGACTAATACCGCTTTTCTTTTTTACATCTCCTATTCTTTTTTAATGTCTTGTCGCCTAGGATTCCTTTGGTAATATATTTACTACTACGACTATAATAAACTATAATCTTAAAAAACTGCCTTCTTTCATATGTATGGTGTATACTCGCAATTTTTTTTTAACAGAAATAACCCTACAAATCTACTCAGTTTTCGTTTCTAAAGTATTTAGTCTAAATTAAGCGCAATTTAAATGTACAATGGAATGCGACATGTTCGAAACACATATCAGTGATATGCGTTACGGAATGTGTGTAGGATGACTTTATAGCGGATCGCACTCAGCAGCCCACGTAAATATGACTTAATTGACATCTTTATACACTCATAGAATTAACAAAAGCAAAATTAATTACATCATATCACTGTGTGCACAAAGACTGAGGAGGCGTAGAATGAAATATGTCTAGCTTAAATTGTAAAATAAACCTAAATTATACTTACAAAATATACAGAAATGTTGCAGTGGCTATCTCTAAATAACTAAAAATATAACTAACAGTATTTGTAATTCAGTATAAATATTGAATGCTTGGATAGCGTAAAAGATAAAACATGGGCAACTACGATCTTATGGGATTTAAAATATTCATTCTTCTCTTTCTTTTCGGTGTTTTCAAAAATTCATTGAAATTATAATGTGAATTCACGCCAACGTACTTAAATTTGTTTCAAGCTTTCCAGTATTTGAAAAGTACATACATAGCATTTCAATTTCTTGCATTGTATTGTATCAAGATGTTGATATAACAAAATTTTTTTTGTGCATTAAAATAACAAAAAGTTATTTTTATTTTTATAATTACTTTTGGGCGTATTTAGATAGGTGGCGAAGAATATTTGACATCGTAAGATGCTTGCCTTCTTCTAACATAAAAAAATATAAGAAATAATTACTGAAAAAGAAAATACTTCTTAAGCTTCTGAAGGTTGAAGAATGAGTTATGAGAATGGTTAACAATAAAACGTGAAATCGATTTATTAAGTTAAAGTGCACATAACTTTATATATTTTAGGATGCGAAGTAGGTACATAAAAAAGTCATAAAAGGCTGTAACGTAGCTATAATGTAACACATTTAATATCAGCAAAAGCATTTTATGAATGCATTATCCTGCTATTAAAATTTTTAACTCCATAACACAAAAGAAAAATGTCACTTTGAAAATATTGCCATTTTATAAAATTTTTAGATGAATTTAAATTGAATGAAGGATTCTTTTATAATAAATATAGCATATTTGATATCTATGCAAATAATGTTTGTTTAATATAATATAATAAAAATGTGTGATCAATACTAGCTTTTCCTAAGCTTAAACATATTGTAAAAGAAAGTCAACTGATGTGCCTGTTATTCAATAATAGATGGCGTTATTCACGAAGAAGTCTTAAGTATATAATTCAATAGGGTTGAAATATGACATTGATTGTTTAATAGGCTCGTACGACTAATGTTGGGTCGTCATGGACTTGTGCATGTTCTATGATTCATTAAACATATTCAATTTTATACAATTATTTTCAAGTCGTTTTATAGTTTGTGTAATGTTTCAAATCTAGTCATTTTAAATACATTAATTCGGAAATTGATGACAGGCTCTCTAAAGACGGTTATTTGTTAATTTAATATTATTAGATATTAAATACATCATGACCTCATTTCGAGGGTATCATTAAAATCAATGACGTGTCAGTTTTATTAACGCACGTTGATAAATGAGGACAATTTTTTACGAGACTTATTCAGATTTGTGGCTATTCAGAACTTTGAGCAAAACGTTTAGGGCATAGATTTCGTGGACTATGAATTCGGTGGTGAATAATTGCGGGCGGCAGGCGATATAAATGTGGATGACTTGTGTTATGTTTCTTTTGTTGGTATGAATTTAATAAAGATTTATGAAACATAGTATAGTAGATGTAATTTGCAGACGAGCGAAGATTTATCTACCTCCAGATACCGTGTTTAAATAAATTCGAAGTAGAAAAATGGCACTCGATTTTCGTCGTGCTATTGTGTGTGTGTGTGTGTGTGTGAGAGAGAGAGAGAGAGAGAGAGAAAGCATTTAGTGTACAGCTGCTATGTACATGATTTTACAGCACAAACTTTCATCATTTAAATTACAAACACGAAGATTTAGAATTCGTATCGTGGGAAATCTTTTTAAATTCGTGCCGCTTGACTGCGGAATTACGCGGGTCTTACGGAGTCAACTATTGGTGACTCTTAAGTGGCTCCAGTTTCGGGCCGAGGATTATGCAACAGTTTTGCTAAATAGGTTCCATCGTGACTTTAATTGACCTTATGGGTGGTTTTCGTGGGTGGTTCAAATGAAGTGGCTCATTTGTTATTTTCCTACTAAACGAAATAGAATCCTGGTGAATTCGATTCAATTTTATTTTGTTTAAAAATGAGCTAGAGTTTTAGATCTGGCAACCCTAATGCACTTACTCGACCGCAAGAATCTCCCCATCCTATTGTTATCCTAAGATATAAGCTACAAAGATCGCCCTCGTCTCTGTCTGTACGGCGCCCTGTCTTGTTCCGAATTGGGCTGTCGACATAATTTAAATGTATTACACTTAAGTGTATTATTTTTATAAATAAATTTTTAAATTATATATTAATTATTACTACTACAACATAAACGATATAAACAATTTTGCTGGCAAAACATATAGTAAAAGATTGAGATTGTGATTATAAACGATCATACATGCTAAGCTTTTGCTATCAAAATTCAGATGAACCACTCTCACGTGCCTCTTCCATAAAAATAAATTTTAGGTATAGGAATGAGCATTGTAATACAAGTTTATGATGACAGATCATTTTTTGATGTTGTATAATAAATAATAAAATTGTGTAAATTTTGCAGCAACCACGATATGATTCCCTCAGTTCAAATACTGCACGTTTGACCCGTTCGACATATGTAACTATCCCATTTAATAGCCGACATTTTATTCGGGTTGTACCAGGACTAATATTGTTATTTTAAGGTGATCGTAACCAGATGGCATTTATCGTACGTAAATGATTGATTCCAGATAATAATTTGAACAACAAAATTGGAATTCATACGTCTCAAGTTATTCCAGGAAGAGATTTCCACGCAATTTTGTTAGCAAAATGTTTGCCATTATTTTTTTCTCAAATATTTCACAATTGTTTATTGGTATCTTCCTAAAAACTTATATTTTTTTATTTATATGTCATAATGATCGAATTGAAGGCCTGATATATACCTACAATACTATTCTAAGTAGTCCTTCGAATTCATATGCTTGTGTCTTAATACGAGTATTTGTCGAATGTGTCCATATTATTTCGAAGTTTATAAATAAGTACATTCTGCAATAGGATGTTCTTGTATAACATAATGATATTAAGTTTCGAATAAAAACAAAATCCGTTATGATCAATTTTGATGACACTTTGAATTTGTTTTAGAAAAAAAGTATTTTCTCGTTGACATTTCGTATTAAATATATCAAAGTGAACAGCTAAGTGGAATGCATTAACACTGTTATGATATAAATATCAAAATCTTACACATCCGCGTGATACGAATCCACGACGGTGTTCTATTTTAATTTACAAGCAAAAATAAATGAAATATTACTTATTCTTTGTATTATACTTACCTTGATGTATAATAAGGTGTAATACATGTGCATTGCTAAACAGCATTTTAGACTGACGTAGTCAAATTGTTTATAAATAAAATATATTAAAAGTAATGCGCTTCTAAATTGAACATTTTCGACTTCATTAAATGTTCTCAGAATGTTACTGTAAGTGTTCTTATAGGATCAAACGAAATATACAGTCGTAGGTGAATTAATAAAAAAAAAATTCACTCGTAAACATACTCCAACGGAATTGGTAGTAAAGACAGATTGTCTAGAGAGTTTGGAAGTACGCAATCAAAGTGCGTT
>DWLR01003415.1:0-13556 GCA_018246295.1 Papilio alexanor hazarajatica | reverse complement strand
TTATGGCACATTTCCCCCCAATGATGTTGTCAATGGGGGAGGCCTATGTCCAGCAGTGGACGATCATAGGCTGAGGTTGGTGGTGGTGGTGGTGGATATATGTAAAGTGATTCCTAAAATAAACTGTATACAAACACGTTGTAGTAGAAAACCGCCTTTAGTGTTTCAGTCTATTACAACTTGATCCTCATTGACAATTCTTGAAAGGGCCTTCATTCTGTGTCAAGTGCCCGACTTACCTCGTTTCCATGACGTCACGCCGACACGCGGCAGAGTGAATAGAATTACAAAGGAGACGTTTCAAAAGCATTTCAAGCGGCTAAATTAAAATCTCTTGATTTCTTTTAGAGATTTTCTTTTTGTTGTTAAGATTTTCGATCACCATTAAGTACTAGAGATTCTATGAGTACTAGCTGTTCTGTAAATACAACAGAAGGTGTCGTAATTTATTTCTGACAAAAGAACCCGTCCTTTTGTCAATAGTATTATATATAAATAAAAATAATAACAAAAAAAATTGTTGTAAAAAAGATGTTTCCTTTTTATATCCATCCACTCCCCCGTCAAATCTTTTTCATCTACCAATCTTGCCTAATAAGAAAAGAATGGGAAGGGAAAGTGAACTAAGAGGCCTCCGGCACATCACCTATCAGATGAAAAGCAGAACACTTCTACTTTAAGCTAATCTTCTTAACGTGGTATTTTACCGGTCGAGCCGTCTCAGCAATCTCACAGATGTTGCGAGCTCTACCTCTGCTTATAATTTAATTAAGGAACCCTAATGTTAATTCGCTGACATCTTTTTATTTCTATTTACTTCCGAGAAGTGACTAGAAAATAAAAGTAGAATACAATAAATTTGTTAAGATGTTGTGAAGATTTATATATTAAATTTAATTTCAGAGGATAAACGAGTAGATAACATGACATTGATCCCCGACGCCCATGAACATTCACATTAGAAGAACTGAATGGAGTACAATGCCAGGCTTTAAATAAAGAACGTGTTTAAAACACAAAACTTATTAAACCTTTCACCTCTTGCATTCACTTAATTTCACCTCTTGCAAAATATTTCGTACTATGTAATCGAGAGGAACCCATCATATACGTGTTCAACGACTGAAATAACCCAAGCAACTAACACGCAACAACCTCTTTATACCAATTTCTCCCGCCTTTCTCCTATCTCCGTTGTAATGGCACATTGCAGCGTGTAGTTTTGCAGACAATAATAATTACACGTGCCTTTGTGTTCTAGCCGGCAATGTAAGTGTACTTACGACTCAAGTTACATTGCCTTGCATACAACGACGCAACTGTATCTGTAGAAAGGCATCATTGTAATATAAAATATTAAAAGTACTCGCAATTCTATTAAAGTAATAACATTTGAAGTTGTATGAAACAAAGTATCTTTGTTTTTTTAGAAAGAAAAAAAATAAGAAAACGCACTATTATTTTTTGTTGAATTTATACTCAAAATTTTACAACACAATGTTAATGTCGACGCAATAAATAATATATATTTTATGCTTATTGTCCTGGTTTTTAATAATTATTTTATATGCTTCTGTTCCGACCAGGAAACAGTAGTGAAAATATATGTCAAAAGAGGTTAACAAGACTTATAGTGACTGTACCACCGCAGTGTAAATACTGTTCGTGCTATTTTTAATTAAAAAATGAATAGCAACAGAGAACTGTATTTGGATTAAAAGAAAAAATAGTTCGTAAATAGCTAAAGGCAAATTATTTATAATTACAATTGAAAAATATATTTAAAATATAGTGACTGTAAATTTATTTATTTATAACAAAATTAAACCTAGGAAACATCTGCTACACTTAAAAATTAACCAAAGCCAGATGTGCAAAGTAAATCCGTGCGTCCTACTTACTACTACATCAGTAAGCCAGTAAGCTAGCTTATTATTTTGTCATAAGATTTAAACAAGACTGAAAGGTTTCTTCAACAACTTAATGCTCAGGGCAACTAACAACTTGAAATTCTTAGGTGCGTGAGTTTTGTCACAACCTGTAACGATTGAAAAACGTAAAGCCACAGTATAGTATCCTTTCCTTTCTACACTTACTTAATGCCTTCTTGAATTCCCGCAGGAACTTGTATCAAACGAAATCTAGAAGTATTTATTAAGCTCTTCAGGGAAATTTAATAAACGTCGAGAGGTCGAAATAGGCCCAATATGTCACTTTTAATTTTGTATAGTTTTAGTACATACATTTTTTATTTTAATGTTTTTACTTTAGTCTATGTATCCCTTCAACCTATAGTTGACTAATACAGCTATATATAGCTTGCTGGTTTTCTACTGTCTCTCATAAAAATAATCATTAAAAAAATAGAATAGTTAATTCTAATCAACTTGACCAAATGATGTTATAGTACCACATATTATAAAACAAAGTCTCCTCGCCGTGTCTGTCTATTTGAACGCAATCAACTCATACACTACTGAACAGATTTTCAAAAAGTTTTCATTAATTGATTAAATAATTCAAGGGGAATATGATTCGTTAAGATTAGGTATATAGTGGCTGCAATAAAAAAAACGTTAATTGTCTAAAAATTCATAAACAGTTTCATGGGACTCTGTCTCCTGAACTAGGTGAGAACCTGTATCTCAGGAGACAGCGCCTTCTCTAATATTAGATCCTTATGATGATGTTAGTTCGAGAAGTTAAATTATTAACTATTTAAATTACGACGGATTTTTTTTCTGATATCCATGCAATGCCGGGAAGAATCGCTATCTAAAAACGATGTTACGTACACAAAAATGAAACGAGTGCGTGCTCAAATCACGGATGTCCGCATTGCGGAGACAGCACGTGTCTGGTTATTTATGCCGTCGATATGGTCTGTACGAGTGCACGATACGCCAGAGGTATTTTACGTTTAACGGTCAGAAATAAAGGGAACGTGGAATAACTACGGATCGCGGAATTATCTTCATTGTAAAACTTTATATTGATATATTTCGGGAATATAGTTGAAATATTTCGAATTTATTCGCCTTTTTTTAATTATTTTGTAAGTGCTGTTAACCAAATAAATGTTTTTGATTGTAACAAAGACAACAACTCGCTACTTCTGCAACAAGTTTGTTGTAGAAGTTTATTTTTTTATTACGGGCTTAAGTGCTCAGTCATTTTTAATAAAATAAATAGTCTCGCGTCTTTGAAGGAGATGGTAAGTAGATCTCAAATGTAAATCAGTCAATGTACTTTTTGTAAGAATTCATTACTAGATAAAATTCATTCATAATTTATTTTGATTCACGAGTGCTCTTACGAAGTTTCGCTTGGAACCGTACCAAACTGGCGTAATTGTCATTTAGCACATTGTTATTAGGGAAATACGACGTGCGCTGAATCACTTAACTTTAAACATGCTTTGTTTAGGAGCTATGAAATGTTACCAGTTTTTAAATATCCTCGAATTCATAATATCGATTCTACACTGTGAATAGAAACAGTCATACTAGAACTCGATACGCAAATGCAAGAATAAAACACCATTATTTGCACTGTATTGTTACTAACACGACCTTAGTACTATTAATTTCTCTTCTTAAGAGAAATTCATTTGTTGTTATTATAATCCAAGATAAACTAGATGCTAAATACTAGACATAAGATCTCTTTACTATAATATATAATAGCTGATCTGTTAGTTATATAAGATCTTAGTATAAATCTAAATATTCTCGTCAATTGATCTGGAGAATAAGGATCTGCGAATAAGGAGACTAAGATATTACATCGACATATTACACTTTGGGAAAGTAAGAAAAATATTCACATCTGTTGCCAATTATTGCGAGACAGACGAAAATTTACGGAATGAAATCCAATTTATTTATTGTACAGCCGCAAGCGTATGTTGCCATCCTGCGTTTTCGAGTTATTTCAACTTACCGTCGCGTCTCAAGTTATTATACTAAAGTTAGTCGCACTCACTCGTAAGTATTACAGGTTTTTTACTTTAAAGTCTTACAAATCATTTAAGAACCGATTTCAAAAAGTTTTATTTTTCGAAAAGGGAACATTCGCAATTAATTCCCGTTCACCATTTAATTTAGGTTCCATTTAATTTTAAATGTTATTGGACCTTGGGTTTCGAAGATGTACCGCAAATTTACATATTGGTAGACTTAAGGCAAGACATTAATGTATTTGTCATGAGACGTATCGTGGCTATAAATAAAACTAGATGCTGCCGCGGTTTCGCACGCGTTCGGCTGAAAATTTCTGTAATTTGATTTGTGAGTTATTATTGCCAAAATTATCATGGTAACCGATATTGAAATAATCGACAATGATGCTTTTTCCTATCCTTAAAAAAAATAAGAATTAGACATTTGGAGAAGATTTTGTTTTTATTAAAAAAACGTTAAAGGGTCAATTAAATAAAATTCTGAAGTTTACCCAATAGATTGATATGAACACGCCCGAATTTGATTTGCAAATAGCTGACTTTAACGTGCCAGAATTCAAATTTAAAGTTAAATATTCATAAATGCGACTTACGAACTTCTACATTTATTTGTAAAAAAGAGTGAATAGCCTAGCTACTGGATAAGGTTACTATGAAGATTATTGTGAATAACAATTAGTGTCCCTCATTTGACTATTATATAGAATTCCTGTACTCCTAAGACAAACTATTTACTTTTTAATATTTCATTATTGTAGAAGGAGGAACAAGCAATAGTTAATTTTGAAAAGCATGACTTACTATGCCCCTATTTCAGACCTATAGGAGATATCTATAGGAGATTGCAGTGGAAACGACAAACATACATACCGGCGAAAAATTACTCTTCTGGCGTCTGCCAAAGACTACCCAACTAGGCAAGGAGAGGAAACTGATTTATTACTATTTTATAATAAAATAACCACTAATAATTCATTTTGAACAATTTCAAAAGCTACGAATGGAATATACGGAAGGAGATAATAAAAAAAAATTAAGGGATGGAAGGGGCACCAGCACCTTACTTAGTAGACGAATTGTATAAGTACCTTCAAGCCGTATATTCTGTGAGGTCATGGTATTTCGTCGATGGATTCTTCCCAGTTGCTGTTAAAAAAATAATAATAACTAGGACGAAGTAAATTTATGACAGTAAATAAAATTTGTGATAGGAAAGTAGGTGATTTGTTAAAAAGATTATCAACAGTAATCGAATTATATCGAGGCTTAGATAAACAGGATTAAGTGTACTGAGAACAAATAAAACCACAGTCTTCATCTGATTTGTTTATTTTAATATTATTCGCTTTAAAATAAAACGCTTAGAAGCTTATTTTGTTTGACACTAGTTGAAGT
Organism: Papilio alexanor hazarajatica; assembly: GCA_018246295.1. Lineage (NCBI taxonomy): Eukaryota > Metazoa > Arthropoda > Insecta > Lepidoptera > Papilionidae > Papilio > Papilio alexanor. The sequence goes on along the minus strand of DWLR01003415.1, from coordinate 8,200 downwards.
GTATAGCTTTAAACATTCATACTCGCTAGAAAGAGGGATGAAAATAAGATAAAAGGGTCAGTCTTATATTTGGGAAAATTGTATAATATGAATAAACGATATTTACAAAAGTTGGGAAGACACGTATGCGACATGACTTAAAGGAATCTCTAGAAAATAAATAGACAAAGATCGATATCTTTCTCACTCCAACCATACTCCAACATTAGAATAACAAGTCGGTCTTATGTTATTACTTTATAGTAAAACTTTTAATTTTAATATTTGATAACAACGTTTCATATTTCACCACACGGGATATCAAACGTCAACTTCATTCGTTTTCGATTCATCTTTATTTACATTTTAAATGATTATTTAAGACAAAATTATTATAAGTACAATAAAATTGGGAAATAGTCTAATTGACTCAAAACAGTAGGTACCAGGTCACCTCAGATCCGAGGGATCCAGTACCAGAACCCTAGGCTAAAGGGAAACGAACTCCGGCGGCGGAGGCGGTAAACTCAAAACTGGTGTTTCACACGGTTCGGGGTTTTCACAGCTGGCACCAGGCAGTGACCAAGTGGAGCTTCCAGTTGCCGTTACTCTGGGTCCCATGTTGTCATACGCTGGCGCAGTGCAGCAAGTTCTACTCCGTCGCGGTAAAGTTGCTCCTCCGCTTAACAGATCAGGATATTTAGTCGGTTCACTTCTTCCTGCTACTTGGACCGAAATAAAAATGTTTCCATATGGCACTGGAACCGCAAACTCTGCCGGTGGCGGTGGAAATACTCCCGGTGTTCCTTCAATTGTAATATGAACTGGATCAAATCCACAACCTCTCGGTTGGTCGTTGTCAACGGACAGAGAACGTTCGGTTAGCTCAAAGTCACAAGGAGAAGCCATATCGGCTATAGACCGGTCACAGCTCACGACTACTGAGGCATCTATCAGACGTTTCTCCTGGTCCATAAAGCTTCGACTAGGTGGCACGGTTCGTCGTCTTAGATGCCAACAAGCAACTGCAGCTATAAAACCGAGAGCCGCCAGTGCAACTAGTGCACCAAAAACTACTCCTAAAAGTTGCGGTATACCCGGCGCAGTGCGCGCGGTCGCCGTTTGGGATCTAGGTAGAACCAAACTAATCACAGCTCTAGCTTCTCCCGCTGTACTCTTGGCGACACAAGTCCACTCTCCAGCAACAGTCGAAGTTATATTTAACAATGTTATATTAACCCACCTTACACTACCAGGCACTCTATCTTCTGAAATGTCATTTTCTACCGTCGTATCAGTTTCTTCTATGTCGCAATCTATCGTACTGTTGTGTATGTTCATTCCATCAAACAACCAAGTCACTTGCGGCTTTGGGATACCATGTATCCAGCAGCCGAACGTAACCGCTAATCCCACCTCCGCTCTCACAACTAATGTACTCGATCGTACTTCAGGAGCGCACGTCATATTTTCGCTAGGAACATTTCGCCATTTATTTCCAGCCTTCGTCGGTGGCTCTACGCACAGTAGCTCCTCTGTACCCAATTTACTATCTAAAAACCAATCTCGAAATTCACCTAATCGACAGTCACACCGCCATGGATTTCCGGAGAGAGACATCGTTTTCAAAGCTGGCAACGAAAATGTTATCAATCGAAGGAATGTTAGTTGATTTTTCCGTAAATCTATAGTTTCTAATGATCGTAAATTTCTAAAGGCTTTCGTGTGTATTGTCCTCAGTCTGCAGCCATCAAGTAGTAACATTCGGAGATGGGGTAGCGGTGGAAACTGGTCGGCGATCAAATTCGTTAAAGGGTTGTTGCTCAGCACAACCAATCGTAGCCGTTCGTTGCCTCTGAATATATCTCTCGGTAAAATTGCTAAATCGTTGTCTGCTAAGTCCACTTCGATTAGAATTCTCAATTCTACAAATGCATCAGCATGTATCGAACGTAGTTTGGTCGCTTTTAAATTTAATCGTTGTAAATTCAGTAAGCCGATGTTGGAAAAGACTCCTTGCGGTAGATTCCTCAGTGGATTGTCGTGGAGGTCCAGTACCTGGATGTCTGATGAGAGAGACGGCGGTCTGCGGAGGTCTCCCGAGGCGCAGGTCGCGGTCTTCTTGCCAGACGACCACTTACAGCGGCAGGTGGCGATGTGGGCGCAGTCGAGCCAGTCGCTGGCCGTCCTCGCGGTGCACGTCGTGAAGATAACTATCCAATACCATCTGGCCCACGACACGCGCATACTCATCTCATTTCGGATTTATGCTTACATCGGCCGACTGCCTGAAACAACAAGGGAAACGTTAATCACGAGATATTACACAAACATATCGTAGACGAAAATACAATATGCCTCCGTCACCGAATCTAGTTTTATTTAATCTGCTATATTACGATCGTTTCCTATTGTTTTATGAGACAGTTATATTACTATTACGACTTTGTGTAGTTATTTTATTACAAAGAATCAAATTTATGTTTTTTTTTTTATTCTGTCTAAACTTGTAAACACCTTAGAAAATAGACTATGACTAGGAATTGAATTGAATTGAAAAAAGAAGATCTTCAATAGCCTGATGTCTTAACCTGGTATATCTTTTGTATATATCAGTAAGATATCTTAATTTGGTGTTAAAAGACCGAATGTGAGTTATATAGATGAAAACCTCTCACATTTCTTGCTTTGTGTCTTAAGTTAGAAGCAATCACATTAACTTATTTTATTACATCAAATAACTTATTACACATTAACTTATTTCATTACACAAAACATTTATGTAAAAATCGTAAAAAAAATAATCATACGGAGATAAAAATTAACGATTGTCATTTAAATAACAACCTTGCTCTTTTTAAATTTCATCTACAATTTAGTTTTAATATTAAAATAAAATAAACAACACCAGCGAATAGATTTATTTATTTCAGATAGCAATTATAAATATTTTGGTATAAGTTGAATTACATTCTTATATACGTATATGATAAATTAAATGTAAGTTACATTTAAAATTCATACATTAGTCATATAATCCTGTATTATTCTCAAGATACTTTCTATAAAAATAACGTGATAAACATCTATCCATCCTCACATAGCAATTTGTTTATTAGTATGTGCCTAGATCTTAAGTAAAATTATCATATAACCTTGACCTATTTTCTTGATCTACGTTGGTAGATCAACCTAGATAGATAGATATACGTTGATGTAAGCTACTAATATATGTTACAAGTGGCGTATAACTTCTATTGTTACACGAAATGCGAACGATTGAATTTTTTTCCACCTACGCAACAAACGAACTTCACATCGCTTAGTTTTCTATGGAATAACTCTCGCTCGTTTAAGCGTTGGAAAATGAATAGGGGAAAATCTTTTCACGGCGCGAGATGTGAGAAAATTTCCACAACATACGAAGGGCGAATGAAAAGTTTGCAGCCCGATCTACTTAAAACGTGGGAATGAAAAGTACTTTATTTTTAATTTAACTTTGATGTCTACTACGCTTTTTTGCATCATTTATTTCGAGTACTAATTAAGATATGTTATTTTTTCATTTAATTAAAGTAATTTTACTAGGTTTTCTCATATCATTTTTATGACGATTAAACTAGATCACTTTTCCTGAGCCCTGGTGAAGTGGTGATGTGGTTAAAAATGTGATATTATAATTTAACATTAAATGAATAGCTTAATGATATAAAGGCTTCCCTTGAAAACTTGAGAACTTGTACCAAAATGACACAGAATTTTTTCCGGTATTTATATGTACTTATATCCATTCCAAGGTGACTTTCTAGAGTCAAAACGGATGAATTAATTTTGAAGAGTATACTTCCCCGGAGTGTCTTAATTACTTTCTATTTCTAATCAAAATTTCATCTTCAGGCAACGCTTTTCTCTTAAAATGCTGTAATGTGGTGGTAAGAATTGATTTATAAGGCTTAAATTTCGATCTTGCATAAGTTTATAGGAATTAAGAGACAATAAATGATATGACGTAGAATAATAAGTTCTGCTTTAAATGATTCTTCTTTGGAGAATGCTGACACAAAGAGAATGAGTGCCAATAATATAGATCAATCGACAGTTGCTTTAACACTAAAGAAATAAGATCATAGTAAAACTAATAACATCTCAATTTACTGACATCAAAGCAAGACTCAAATATTAAACCACCTCAAGCCAGACTATACAGTTAATTCCGAGACCTTCATTTTATGAAAATCTAAGACAATAATTTTGTACAATTATCCTTGAAATTACGTGAAATTGCGCCATATATTAACACTACAACACTCGAGCTTTCCCAAGTTTTTTAGCAGCAGTAAAGTTAAAATGTTACATCACGCCTTGACTTGCTTTTACCTAAGTAACATTGTGGGGTGACTGCGAAATTTATGCATCATTTGCTCCAAAGACTCTTGGGTAAAGTGTGCATGTCCCTAGTTCGAAGAAACTGTTTGTATCTGTAATAAATAAAAAAAATAAACATATTTTTAAGTCTGTGGTGACTGTAATTTTAGCTAATTTGTAAAATTTTTTGATAAACATTCATTTTATGCCTCAATGACATCAACATTTTTTTGTCAGTCTATCTGTCTGTGGGTCACGATTTAATTTCAGAATGGCTGGACGGATTTTAATGAAAATTGGTATATATAGTACTCCTATGTATTTCAAATTTATTTTTGATTTTCTCACATAAGATTCTCAATGATTACCAAAAATATAAATTAACAGTATTTTTTTTTAATTTAAGGTTATTAAAATAAAACGCTGTTTTATAAAAAGAAATAACGAATACATTCTTAATGCGAGATCTGTGCTTCAGTGTGTTAAAATGAATATGTTCATCTTATCAACGTAATTTAGTAACGTCAAAGACTTTTTTTTTTAATATTGCTTTTCACTAACTTGAAATAAAATCAATTGCTATATTTTAATCAATTATATATTATCTTCAACGAGCTTATTATTTTTTCGTTCGTTTGTCAATCAAACAAAAAAAAAATCAAAAATGGACTTTAATACACAGTAAAAAGTTTCGAGTGATAATCCAAAAAAAAAAATACTGATTGACTTAAAAACCTGCACCGTTTTAATATCAGAAAAGGCAGCCAAAATTGATTAGGCTCTAGGATATCACAATGGAACAGACATACAAACCTTCGAAAAACATTTCCAACTGGTCAGTCGGGCAAAAGATGAATTTAATTACGCAACTCTTGACACTCGTTTAGGTTAATCAACTGTACAGAATGTTACCGAAAGACATTTAACATTTCCGCATGCCGCAATTGCGTGTATAGCAGTGACGGTTCGTTTGCGCAATTCCTAATGCGCATAGAATTAGTTCCAGTGTTGGCGGACGGCCATCTTTTGCGCTATTCCGGGCGATGACCTCTTTTAATTCGACGTCTTCCTACAACGAAAACAATACGCTTTGTAACAAAACACAATCAATGTTTGACTTGAGGTGTGCTATTTTATACTTTTTAACTTTCGTAGTAATATCGTGTTGTTAAGCAAAAATTGTTCTAAGAAAATCTACAACAATTGAAACTTAAATCAAATTAAATACATCACATTAATTTTTTTTTTTTATATAAGCCTTCGGTCCCGTTTTCGTTCCGATAAGTAATCAAAATGTATAGCCTAATTTACTCGCTGATAGAAGATTTTCTATATGTGATAAAATTTACAAAGACGATTTAGAAGTTTTGTAGTTTATCCAAAACAAACGAAAATTAAATGTTTTCGTTTTATAAGATTATTATTTTTTAATATTTTGCAAATACTGCTGCTATTCTCTGCTTCCCCTTAGGTGGATAAACTAGAACAAATGTAATTTTCATATTGTTCTTTCCTATACATTAAATAAACTTCGTAACATCTTTCGCAATTCTCCCGGTAGCAAAATAAAACCGCACTGTTTTGTTCAGAATCTCATCGTAGACGTAACTTGGATATTTCAGGTAGAAGTTTTGTGTAATAAATAGTGAGATAAAGTTGACATTTGGCAGAGTTTCAGGAACGAAAAATGTATGAGATAGATTTGAACAAAACAAGGCACGGATCTTTTTCAATCAGGACTTTCAAATCTATATATATAGCAATACCAATATAGCAAGACAAAGTATATTCAAAGTAATAAGGCAAACGAGCTAGTGGCTCCCTCCTTTTTTAATAAAAATAATGGTAAATGATTGACATAATTTACTAAATGTTTCTTGTAACGATTCCAACTAAGTTTAAAATTAGAATGTCGAAATTCGAAAATAGTCGAATGGCGGGTTCGAACTCACAAATTTAAAATCGGTAGTATTAGCCTTTAGGCTATTGGCGATCTGCTACCTACCAACATGTTACCTAATAGTTACTACAACTATAGGACTAACCCCAACTCTGGGCTGGGCTGGATTTATCCTCAAGTTATATTGTAATATTATGTCACATTTATTTTGATACTAGTTTTATAAAAAATCTAATATTATAGGCAGGTATGAGATATTATTTTCCTTAATTAAGGGTCTTTCTTGTATGCATCATCAATCGTGAGAGACGTAAGGGGGAGACTTGAGGTCGTCTGTCATTACGTCGAACATTGCGAAATCCAGGGACAAAAAATATATTAGGTATAATTTCTACCTACTTCTACCAAAGTTAACGTTTAATTATTGATACCATCTTTCTCTGATTCAGTATTTAGAATGAACTTTACAAAAGATCATACTAATTTTTTAATTGATGAAATAGTTCTTGACCTCTGTCGCAACAGTAACTTGATGTTAAATCGTTTTGGCTGAAGATTATTATTAGCGTTAACAGATAATCATCAGAATTCTTACGAAACAAATTTAAAAATGGCGGATAATTATTCTAATTGAATTTGTAGTCGGCGTACACAAGTTCAACTAGTCTGATTTGAACTATACATAATCTGTGTTTTTTAGTTTTTAACTTGCTACCTATCTTGAGGATGGTCAAGCTCGCCCTTCCCCTAAAAAACGATTCTGTATCCACGACTGGTCATTAGTTTATAAAGCCTTTGATATGTCACCATTATATTATTATATAAAAAAAATTGTAGCAATAATTTTTTTACCCTTCATTCCGTCCCCCTTCCTTTCAAAATATCCTTTTTATTCACACATAACAGTAACCAACAAAATATTTATACAACCGTATTATTTATTTTCCTTCAACAATAGTTCCTTTCATTCAGATATAAATAAGAGAATGCAGGTTAATTTGTTCAAGTCTCCTTCTATCAACAAAGGAAAACTATTAATCTTCGTTCCGCCTTGCTTCATTTTTTAGTGCCGGCATTTTTGTATCTTTCCTTTCGTCCTGAAATTTATGTCTTATCTTTTAACATATTTTTTGTTACATCGTTGCTTGTACTTTTAAATATTTTTAAATTATCAACGGTAATTAAAATTTTATCAAAACACATTTTAAGTTCAAAGTCAAAAACAAATATAATTTTTTATTATTAATTCTCACTTCTTTCTCAGTCTACCAAAGACAAATGTGACTAAATCTTATAAAACATCTTAAGAAATGAGTATTCATAATACTAACTTGTTAAGATATTTTTAGAAAACCATCATCTCCCTGCCCTCTTCCCACTTGCGTAAGGTCAGCACAGTATGTACTATTCCATATATCCTGGACTCTACTGTTGTCCATATAATACATACAATTATTGAATATCAATATATATTTTTACACGACGTATACATAAGTACAAGATACCAAAAAACCAAAAATTAACCCTCTTAAATATCAAAGACTCACGAAAACATGTGTTTTATGTTCTAATATCTATATTCGTATTATTAGAAAGCAATAACATGAGCCTAAAATCACTCAATATTCAATATCCATTTTTTTTATTAAGGTCTAAGAGAACTTTAGTTGGAATAATTAACAGATCCTAATACACCATTACCCAAGGAAGTAGCATTAATCAAACGTCTCTTTGCGTCTGTGTTCTATGTATAGAATCAATCTAGACTAGACTTACGTTTTAACGGGCGTTAAGATGTCACGTTCGTAGCAGCTTAATAAATTACAGAAATGAGACAAATTATGTGAAAAAACGACTGACCGATTAGCGCAGTGGCAAAACACTTGCCTTCTGCGCCGTAGGTCGTGGGTTCGATTCCCACCCAAGACAAACATTTGTGTGCATGAACATGTCTGT